>VCJJ01001399.1:26969-37814 GCA_024139415.1 Backusella tarrabulga
CAAAACAACTAGAAAATAACAAAACATTTTATTATTATTAAATATAAATAAAACCGATAATTGACAACATTTACGAAAAATGGTAAGGTTGCCTCCGAAAAATTTCTCGATATGCCCCATCAGATTTTGAAATTTCCAGTTGATTAAATAAATATACTTAGCTCTCAACATATTTTATATAGTTTTATTAGCACAGTTTTTTTTTAATCAAAAATCACAGAAACATTTACTGAATTTTGAAAAGCCATTGGTATTGTGTTCACTGGTATTTCATCCGCTAAGGATCACAAAAACGGCCATATGTTTTTTTAAAAAAAATGAAGATCGCAGGGCGGCATCGATGGGGCCATAAATATATTTTTAATACATGAAGAGGTTGGGGTACTTTATGTATTTGTTGCTGTATTACAAGTCATCTACAGGAAACGGTAGAAATGAAGCAGTTCAATCAAAATATCATTTTTGATGTACCTCTATTTTCTAGAAAGAAACAAAGCGACATAGACAGATTCCAGCAAATATTAATCACCTGGAGGGTCATTTTAGTTTTCTGATTTTGCTTTCCTACAATGTTCAAAAAATATGGAATATTACTAACAGTATTTTTGTACTATAGTACTTCTGTATCAAGTAGAAAAACAAGGTTACGACAAGTTGATACAGATATACTTTCCCAACACAAGATTATATTTGCGAAACGCAAGCCCCAGATAGCAAATTAATATAAATAGGCCCACTTTTTTTATTTCAAAACCTCATCACAAATGTCTTCAAAAAACAAAGCAAATTCATGTGTATCTAATTTTTTTTTTGATTTATGGTACAAAATTCAACAAATCATGATAACCCGTTCCCGCCCTTCAATCCAAATCTAAATGAACCCTTGTGCTCTCCATTGTTTTTCATTGAAAATGCTATTTTTCTAAATTATTCTTTGTGCTTTTCTCATTTATTTGCAATATTTTCTCAATTATTTCCCCTTTTTTTCTCATTGATTTGTACTTTTTTCTCGATTTCTTGAAAAAAACAGTAAAATGCAACCATTTATCATCCTCGATATAGAGAATGAGATTGGTGATGGTATCTTATAAGCCAATTATTTAATAAAAGTTTATTACTAAAGCAAAGAGTGAAATTTAAATTTATTTTATGCGGCATGGCCTTTTTTGCCATTTTGGGAAGTAAAAGTATGGTTCATTATGATTTTACAAAAGTGTCTTTTATTTTGATATTTTTTTTTAAATACAAATAAATTATAGAGTAGAGTACTAAAAGTTAAAGGTGGATATAGACAAATAAACAAGAAAAACAAGATTTACATTAGAAAGGTGGGATGGATGGATTTTAAGGAATAAAAGACTTAGTGGAAATGGTTAATTCGAGGGCTTAACTGCTTTGATAACTTGGTTGTGTAACGTTTAAAAAACACTTTCACTATCAATGAGAGGAATCAATATAAACGATGATGTGTTCTTTTATTTTATAAACTTACCACTTTCAGAACTAAGTTGTCTCTTATGTGAAGGTCTCTGCTCAGTCTCGTAATGATAAACAAAAGGAGGTTCAGAGGAGAATGAAACACCACTCTTTTTATTACATGCTGTTCTTTTTGCTTTGGGAACATAGCGGGTCTGGTATGGCTCGCTTTTATAAGTGTACCATGATTCGAGATTGGGGATACAGTCATAAAGTGATTTGTTGTTATTTCCTTGCATAATTCTGTCAGAACAAAAAAAGAGAGAGTGCGTGATGGAGTATTTTTTACTTGTGATTTTACTACAAAAAAAAGTGTACGAGGTTAAACCAAAGGAGATATTAAAAACAAACTACCTTTTATACAGGATCTGCCCTGCCTGTTTCGGCATTTCAATGTCGTTTGACATTCAGCCAATCATATTGGATATAATAGCCTGTAAATCAAGCATAATGGTTATACAACCACCCCTTAATTCCTCAAAACTTTAACAACATTTCCACCGCACACAGACCGTTCAATATATATTTAATAAATTACTATTTACTTGTTTTTTTAAAAAAAATTTTTTTTTAATAAAATAGAAACAAGATGTTGGATTTTCAAAGCGTCTCATTCAAACGCCTGCATTATGCTATTTTCTTCTTTGATCTATTTTGTAAATTGAACTATCTTTTAATATAGAAACTTTTTTAATTTTTCTATTCTCCTTTTTTTAATGAGTTCAAAAAGGGTAGGAAGAGATAATGCTAAATTACTCTTTTTCTTATTCGAGCAACATAGCTCTATTATAAAAAAATAAAAAAATAATAATTGATGAATATCTTTTTTCTTCCCTTTAATATATACAATATATATTTTATTTTACTATTCCATATAATCTCAATTGGATGAAAATGGTCTTTTTATATACTTTTTTAGAAATGATATATTTTATTACATAGAAAAACAACTTATACAATCACCTGATGTTTTCCTTTCTCTTGTTATAATCTTGTATGTTCACATATTCCTTATTTGTTAAAAACATATGTTTTTTAGTGTACCCGGCAATGTTGCTCTTTAAAAACGTACTACATATCATCTTCATGCTATTTTTATCATTGAATTGGTTAAACGTTCAATTCACACGCCATTTAGCATGATAGAGAAATGTCTCTCTCCTTATCTGAGAAAATAGTTTCAAGTATTGACAAGCACAAAACAAGTTGTATCATGCTTTCTATTAATTAACTTTTCTACGTTATATTGCTTAGTGACACTTGTATGAAACACTATCATTGTTTTAATATAAACACCAAAAAGAAAATTATATTATAAACTTGTAGAGTTTGTAATTCCTGTATTTCCCTTCTTCATTACCTTTTTTTTTCAGATAGTTGATGTGGAACAATAAGCTAAACTTTTGTAGTCTTCCCCCCTCAATCGCATACCCCTTTTAAAATGAAATGAAAATGTTACAAATATGGGTTATTTGTGTTCCCATTGATGCTAGTTATTTTTCTGGCAATAAACCCTCCATTTTCATTGGTAAATATATCATTGTTCGGGTAAAACTAAATCCATCCTTTGTTTGTTATTGTTCTTATTATGTTTCAGAAACACCATAGAGGTTTTGAGTGTTCTAGTCTTCAACAAAAATGACATCTCAATGATGGCTGAGCTGAACAATTAAAATCGAATTTAAAGTAGCCCATAAGACACTGATATGTTTTAAATCAGCAAAAACGTATAGGTTAGTCCTATTCAAACTATACTATATCGAGAATAAGTATCTCCATACATGATAGAATGTGTTGCAATAAAAGACAGGAAGTTTTAATAATGCAATAGAATTGTAAATTTACAATAGATGTGTACATATTTCTTGGCAAAAAAAATGGCAAGTCCATTCAGTGAACTGAGTATAGATGATAGTAACCATGTTTTAAATGTCTATTTATTGTTCATATATCAAATCATAGTTTTACTTCAAATACTACAACATACACCAATATGTATGATTTTATTAGTCGGAAAAATCAGGAGTGGGAGAATAAGGGAGTGGATGAAATGCTTTTCCCTCCCCCAACTCGATCAGGGGAGGGGACATAGGTAAACAAAAAAATAGCGTGGAGAGGACCTAAGTTCCCGATGACAATGTGGATATATATATACATGGCAATGCTTTTAATACAAAAATTTTCTATGGTTGAGACGGATTTGATACAGCTGCCAATTTCATACTCCTATCAAGTCGCTTCAGTTGACGATCCAGTTGACGGACCTGTGCCATTAGGTCGTCATATGCCCTGCAAATTTCTCTGTCAACCTCCTCCCATTCGGCACTCTCAGGATAAATCACATATGCATTTTTTAACGAGTGATAGACAATCTCCATAGACGCTCTATCCGTTATCAGGTCGTCCAAATGTATTTGTAATTGTTCGATCTCTTGGCGTTTATCTTTCTTTTGGTAATGGTGCTTGGAGATTCGTTTATTCATGTTCAATTAGAAAAGGGTATAGATGGCTTTAAAGTAGGTATGTATATATAAAAAGATGAGAAGAGAGAAGAAAAAAAAAGATTGAAAAAAAGGGTTTGTAGCATATATATATATAGTTTTGCTTACTTTATATTTTCCATTAAAGTAACAGTAAAGAAGGGTTCTTTTTTTCCTAAAGTGCTTTCTAAGCCGCCTTAGGAGCATTTGTGTTCATTATCCCAAAAATATGATTACGATGCAATCGTATGACAAATCTCGTTTATGGAAAAGACCCGCTTGGTTTACTTTTCAGTGGAGAGCTACTCCGATCGCTTTACTACGAAACAATTATTTATTAAAAACTTGACATGTTAAAACGCATAAAACACATAAAACACATAATGCGCATAAATTACGGATGATATTTATATGAAATAACCCGAATATTCATTTACCCAGTATCTTTTTTTTTACTACGCATTCTTTAATATACTTGTATATCCTCTTTTTCGGGTTTGTACGATATGGTTCCACAGAATAGTAATAAAAAAAATCTTTCAGAACGACATCCTTTTTGGAAAGCTATTACGAATTTCTTGATAACTCACTTCTTATTAAGCACCCTACTTCTTCCATGTCGTTCCTTACCATTATATAATTATTATATATTATTATTAATACGTGCTAATTTCTTCCTAACTTTTTTATTATTTTTATTTTATAATGATGATATAAAGATGATTAAGAATGCATATAAAAAAAGTAAATACGGGAAACTAATCCAGTTTGATAATGAAGAGCATGCTTTTCATCACATATGTTTAATTTTCGTTGTCCGCTTTCATTGTTCTTATTTATTTTTTTATTTTTTTTATTTATGACGACAGTCATGCATTTCCAGAACATTCGTGTATTATCGGCCGAGCTTTCCTATTTTATTTTATTTTATTTCTTTTTCTATTCTTTCTTTACCTTTTTCCTTTTTATTTAAAAAAATAAACATAAACATAAACATATGCACAAACAAATAATATAAACATCAATGAATAAATTACGCCAAGATATTCTTGATTCGTTTACACACCTAAATGAGAAAGGTAACGACTAAAATAAACACTAATCTTTTGAGGAAGCCATCTATTTACAGAGGTAATAGTTGAGCTCCACAGTGTTAGTTTGAAACCTAAACAAGAACAAATCACATCATTTGGTTTGACAGAAGAAATACAAAAACAAGTTACCCAAAATGGCTCAAGCTGGGAAGTGGATCCAATAAGCTTAAAGCAGCTGGAAGAGCTTGATGGTCATTGGTCTACACCAGCCACAGAGAGTTGCACCAACAGCGCTCTGTTTTCCTGCTTGCCTTACTTGGAATATCAACACAACTTGTCATTTTACTCCACATCGCCCACACCTTGTACCCCTCCACGTCCGGAGCTCCATCGTCTGTCTTATCGATATACTACAGAGAGGAGGAAGAGGAAGAGACAGGAGAAGGGAAAGATACAGCTTTATGCAACTAGTGCTGCTGTGAGTGCTGTAAAAATGAAAGAAAAATTGGATGTAAGTATACGATAAACATGTTTTTATAACAGCTAATATTTATATATAACAGAGATATGGGTTGGTAACGATCGAAGAATTAGAGGACTATAAAACGATCGATGATACCAGTATTACCATTGATATCCTGGATGACGAGGAAACAAAGGAGTCAGTTGATGATTATGATATTAAACTCACCCGTGATGATACCATGAATGTAAATGACAAGATTATGGTTTGTGGTGATGTTCTCGATTCGATGGACATGTCATCTCCTTATTTCAGACCGGAAAGAGACGTTTCTAATTTTGAGAGTTTACAGAAAGTACCAAATGTAGAATCGCCGATGCATAGTGATTGTGATTGTGATTGTGAACTCGATAATTACAGATTTCAGTTTGTCTGATCTTTCTTATGCTTCTCTTTCTCATGTTTAACGATCAAACACAAAAAAAGGCACAGTGACATTTCTATTCAATATTTAATAAATAAAAAACTTGTTCAACTTTAATATGAATATAGTAGAGTGAGGAGATAAAAAAAAAAAGAAAAGGTAGACGAGGCTTGGCATACGCACATGATTTCGTTGTGATCATTTATATGACATTTGTAATGATAAAAGGATTATATGTCAATAAACATATTTAGATTACAAGTTTGTTTATACTTCTTTCATACTAAAAATATCAATAACCGACATCGGAAAGAACTATAGACACACATATCATCACTCAGGGTGTCACGTGTTTAATTTATATTTTTATATTTGCACTCTTTTCATTTCAAAAGTAACTAGGTCTACATTTCAAAAAGAAAATTCAAGTGACTTTTTGATGATCTTTTTCTATATAGAGTTTATATAGGGTTGTACCTGATAATTATAGATGCTTTCCCTTTTGTGAATAGAATAGATGTACTTACACAATTCTTTTCTTGATTTTTTTCATATATCAAGATATAGATGAGATTACATATCTATTTATGAGTTAAATGTAAACAAATCGCCCTTTTTAAAAATGGAAATGACCCTCTATTCCGTGTCTCCTGCTTCCTTTTTGGTACTGAGATCCCAATAGTGTTTGAAACAATGTATTTCTATATAGACTCTCTACTCCTGATTTTCCCAAGTGTCAAGATTTATAAACAATGCTTACCATATCGAGAATGACAATCATGATATCAATCTCTTCAAAGAGAAGAGGTGAATTAAACTAGGGCATCCGATCCTTTATGGTGAGTGGCATCAATCGTGTACTATATATTTAAAAAAGACGCGTAAATATATATATAATAGTTACAAAATATTGCAGGTGATGCAATTATAGTGTATACAAAAAAATTTTACTAATGGGGATGCGTTTTTTTCAATGGCGCATTTTTATTTGTCCAAAAAAAAATTTTTTTTCCTTCTCTTTTTTTTTTGACCTGCATTTGCACATAAAACAAAACTAAGGATTTCTCTCAAGTGAAAGCATCAAATAAAGAATTTTGATTTGTCCTTAAGATAGTGTGACTTTATGCTTTTATTGTTTTGAGATAACTCATTTTTTACATACATGCCTTTAAGGACTTATTTATGAGAGGAATAGACGAATAGGGGCGATTGTGTTTTCAGTATACTCTCCATATTACACGACAAAAAGAAATAAAATAAAAAAAGACATTAAAGAGTGATCAAGCGATGTTATTATATAAGAAATATCCTTTGCATCATTTATCTAAACACATCAGTATTACGGAAGCTAGAATTGTCTCTAAGAGCATCGTTGTTTGATTTGTATTCCATGATGGTGTCCCTTGGTAGATTCAATGCCTTCTTAAACACGTCTCTACACGATATAGCATAAGTATACTATACATACACACACGCAATATGAACACAAGTACCTGATCTTCAAGTTGATTCGACTATTCGAGGATGTTTTATTCCACACGGTGATGATATCTTCTGATGCTCGAATTGAAAGCACAGCACCACATATCTCATCCCCTACATCAAATTGATCGCCAACAATAGCCAGCACCTAGACACATGGACACATAAGTTGTCTCCTCCCAATACAATCTATTAATAATTTACCAATGATTCCCAGTATCGATCAGTCAGGCCTTTCTTTAATCGCACAATCCATTTACCACCATTGATATTTGTTTCGTCTTCCCAGACAGGACGAATGCCCAATTTAAACAAGTGTATATCACTAATATTAGGTAAATTATGAGGTCTACTTAAATGACTAAAAACTCCCCAAAACTCTTCTATCTACAGCCAGTAAGAACTTTTTAACTACGTATATAACATATATAACATATAACAACCCTTTTTTTAAAAAAAAATATGCACTTCCCCCCTCTCTTTTTCAAACTCTGTCACTTGATATTTACCGAGGAAAACTCTGCAATCCTTTTCATGTTACTTTCATAATCAACAATCTTGGATCCTGGTGGACGATGCATAAACCAAAATACCCAAGAGTAATGTAAGGCGTGTCTGTCTAGTGCCTGCTGGTCTGACTGATTGGGTACATCGTCGTTAAACAAGGGCGAATTCATAATCTATGTATATTTTTTTATATCTTTTTTTGTTATTATAATTACAAGTAGAAACTCTCTAATATGTACTGAGAGAGAAAAAAAAAAGGAAAAGAAAAAATGTCATGTGACCTCAAAGGCGAAACGCAGCCACCGACTTGAAGTCTAGCTTGGAATGATGTAATCACATTCATGTTCCTTAAAAATATATACTTTCTCCTTTTATATATTATTAGCTTGATTGGCTGAAACCGTACATTGGTTTTATACGTGCTATTTCATATCTCATTAGTAGTATTATCATGACCAAATCAGTAGGTGTATATGTATGGTGAGCATAAAGGCCATTTATTAGTATAGATAATGTAGCAGAAAATAAAAAAAGATTGGTTGTGTGTGATCCTGGTTTAAAACAAAATATAAATATGTACAGTCGATCATTGCGAGGTCAACTCGTTATTTTATTCGTGCACACTAGCACCACTTGTATTTTAAATAGGATAAATCATAAATAAAATTCAAGAAGCAAGAAATACGCGTATTAGTGGGAGCATTTTTCATAAGTAAAATGAAAGAAGGGCTGTTCCATGTATATAATCTTCTGGAGAAACACCCGAAAATAAATGCTATTGCTTCTGGTGTAACTATTTTTAACATAAAGCAAATGCAAATGAATCGTCCCGAGGAAAACAAAGTGTTTTATATCAAATATATATAGATGTCGTCATTTTATATACACAAGCATAAGAGAGACAGTTTTTTTTTTAAATGATTAATTTATTATTGTTTCAATGTCAAATTGGTATACTCAAAGGTATATATATATATATATATAGAAATATATAATAGTACATCCATATAGAGAAGAGGGGGTTATAAAGGGTATGAGAACATATTGTTTTTGTTTCTATGTATAAATGCATGAAGAAGATGAGAATATAAAAGAAGATAAAATGCAGATTCATAAATGTAATAGTGATAGAGAGTCATAGGGATATCTATATATAAAGAGGTTCATTTACAAATGAGCGGAATGGAGGTTATTGACAGAAATAAAGTACAACAGTCGATAAAAGTCCTCGTTTTTTTACATGGGATACATTGGGTATGAGAAGGTAATATCGGTAGGATCGAAATTTAAAATAGAGAAATCGATCTGCTGCTGCTGTTGCTGCTGGCATGGTTCAGGAATAAAGTATTTCATTTCATATTCTTCTTGTTGAATGGGCATGCAGTTATCATAGAATAAGGGTTGGCTAAAGTCAGTGGCGGCCATCGGTAGCATCCAATTGTCTTCACAGGCTACCTGAAAATTTTGACAAGGGATTTGTTGAAAAGTGTTTTCAGAGATGCAAGAGTCGGTGGATGAACAGGGCGAAGAGACGAATCTCAAGTCTTCTGTCTTGGGTGAGCAGGATGCTTCAGTCATGATAGGGCTTTGTTCCTGTTGCTTCTTCAAGTCGGTAATACGGGATTCGTATTTTTTGATTTTGCGTTCGAGATGAGTGACTTGGAGTCCTAAATCATCATAGGCAGTCAAAAGCTCTTTTTCCATTTCACATAAGCGAGTGGCGGACTTTTGCTTTTCCAATTCAGGCTTGCTGCAATCATAAGCGTGGTGTAAGCTCTTAAAGTAAACGGTGATGGTGTCGAGAGAATCATAAGTGAAGTCGAGTTCGTTTTTGAGTTTGTCAATTTCTTCTCCAGGGGTCAATTTCTTTTTTTGGTTATTAGCTGTCAATTTCTGAACACCTGACATACGCGAGGAATTGTTTGATTTCTTTGAGCGCTTTTGGATACGAGCAGTTTTAGAGGTAGTAGTGGAGATGTGTTGAGTGGACCATCTGAGGGGCTTGTTCATGTTGTTTGATGATGAAGTCATTTTTAATTTCTTAGTTATTTGTGAAAATGTAAAGCTTTGTTTGTTAATCTTATAAGATTAATATGAAAATAAAAAAAAATGGAAAACTAAAAACGGGTCGCTTATTTATATAATTTTTTTTTTTTAGAATTTTAGGGGTAAGAGCAAATCTAAATTTAAAGACATGTCGCCCCTTTAAATTCTGTTCGTGTTCAAAATAGATATCTTGCTATTCTCTTTATTTTTATCCCTTCCCCAGGAATGACCCTTTATTAGTCCTTCTACTGCTATTAAACTTTATTATCATTTTTAACTCTAAGCAATCTATTTTTAAAAAAAAATGAAAAATAAGTCAAGTAAAAATAATACTAGTAAAAATAAAGTAAAAAATATTCATAGATCAGAAAATGAAAAGTATAAAGTAAAAAATGTGCCAAGATGAAACCCAAAAAGTCAAATGCGAAATCTTGGATTAAGGTAAGATCAGAACAAATACAGGATAGAAGGATTTACCGTGCTTTAAAATTTGAGGCAAGCAATACAAAAAAAAAATTGAGGCAAGCTAAAATCTGTTGGTTAGTTTGGTTGGCAACAGAGATTTACAGTGTGGAAAGGTATGCTATTTTTAACCTGCTGCCTATTTTGGTTCCTGCACGAAAAAATTAAAAAAAATAAATTGTACGTTTTTGGATAATTTAAATCTTTATGCATTTTTTAATTGGTGGTATTGGATCACCATCAAGTCTTTGTGTACCGCTTGGCGGCACCATTTTAAACTACACATTGACACATTCATAATCCTCTTCGTCATGGCATCATTGTATTACCAAGGATAAACACTTCATCACAACTGTGGCACCAGCGAAGTAATTTCACGTGTCTTGGCATTCACTATTAACTACTACTTTATTTGTTTGATCTCAAATGCCCTACTTTTTTTTTTTTTTTTTTTTTTTTTTTTTTTTTTTA
>VCJJ01001399.1:37831-56844 GCA_024139415.1 Backusella tarrabulga
TCTCTCCAAAAACTATAAAAGCTCTTTTTTCATCTTTACATTTATTTTCCCTTTCTTTCTTTTTTCTTTTTTTCTTTTTCTTGCTTTTTCTCTACCTTTCTGCTCTTACTTTTTTCTCTCTTACTTACACTTCTTTTACTAATATTCATTTTATAAAATATACCTTTTTATTATATGTGTATTTACATTTCGTGTGGACATGAATAGTAAGTTGTGTTCAAAGAAGAAGTGCCAAGAATTACTTAATAGAAGGTATGATATCAAGTAGGAGCTTTTAGACTGGATAATAGTACACTTGTGTATGCTGTTTTTAGATCCTTTTGAATATTGACCATAGTTCAACTTCTTTAACGCTACATATGTCTATAACAGTATTGTGGTACTAAAATTAGAAATACCAAGCGTCCTCCAATAATATACCTCCTTTTGCCTTGAGTGTGATGTTAGTGGGTCAAAGTTATTTATAGATGCCTTTTTAAATGTCATCACGCATAATTAATTTTTTTATTTTTAATATTTGTTTATATTTAGATGTTTTTAATATAACATCATTTCAGGGTTCAATTTCAAAAATAGGTAAAAAGGAACTTTTCTGTTCTATTCATGGAAATAGAATTGGGCTGGAAGGTGAAATTACGCGTGTTAAAAATAGACTTTTATCTTAAAGTACAGAGATATCGCGAATACTACTTTTTCCTTGAAATTTCCCATGCATTAATTTCATTTTTAATACCTTTTTTTTACATTACCATTTCAGCAAAAATAGCTAGGAAATACATCAACTATGTGTATGCATCTTTATGACGATCAATTTTATGCTTAATAATGTTGCTGTGCCGAAAGCAATGGAGTAAATACGATTATCCTCCTGTCATTTTATCTTTCTTTTTGAAATGCTACAACATAGTATGATATCTCAGTAATATGGGGCTGTATTTTAAAGTTAATTTCTCCATTTAATTTAACTGCAACAGTGACAAAAAAAAATACCAGCAAAATGAAAGGGCATTGAGGATTTTATTCCATCATTTTTCCAAAAAAAGACATCTGCGGTTTATCTTTTTCGTCATTTAATGAAATTCATTTCAAGTCGCTTTGCATTTAACTATTTTTTTGGAAAAAAAATAGTGGTAAATCGTGTTTGTCTAGATAAATGCCCAGAACGACTTAAAGATCCCATTTATAGATAATATTCTAGAAGAATTGAGACCATAATAACATCAAACACGCTAATTTTTTGACAAAGTCAAAAAGTTACTAGTACAAAGAGTTGACGCAATTACCTAGTTTGGTGAAACAAAAACAAAGCAGATGATCCCTTTAGGCTTAAAAAGGGAAATAGAGCGAATTGGGAAATAATCCGACTATCATCCCGGAATGTATTTCCGATCACCATTCGAGTGCACCTTTCACAAAATAGATTAACAATTGTAATTCATTTCATTGATATACTTCATTCTCTTTGTATATCTTCTTTCACTATTAAAAACTTAGAATAGCATCCTAATAATAGCTACTATTATTATTAGTTTCGCTATAGATAGATTTACCATCGTTCGCTCTTATTTTTAACAAAAAGTTAAAAATAGCCCTCAAAATTATTTTAATTTTATGATTTAATGTATTAATAGTCGAACCCCTTATTAATGAAAGCTCAGTGGCTTTATTTTTTTTTAGTTGACAGCCACCCCTTAAAATATAAATACATAATAATAAGGATCTTCAAAAATGAATATAAGGGGGAATGATGAATATCAAATGTAATTGTAAAGTTAAAAAGGGATCACATTCTATTTTTATACATGTCAAATAAGCTTTTTTGATTCCCTCTTGACTAAAAAAAACGTGACTTGGCAAAAAACCAGTACGTTACACCGGTCACATCCACCAAATATAGCCTTACATGTTGTATCCATGATACCCTCATCCATGGTCTCTATTTACCACCCTCCTTCCCTGAATTCATTCAGCACACGACTAATAAATCTTCTTCTCTTATCGATAAAGAGATCGTTCTCGATAATCTATATCCACTACCCACTGCTAATCATATTGAACAAAACCATCTTTTGTGGAGACTCCAATTCACAGCAACAAATATAACTCGGTGATATAGCGTCCAACCCACGCAATATCATTATCTTCGATTGAGCCAACACCAACGGCTATTACTGCTAGAATTAACAAATATATTATGGTCAACCCACACCAACTACAACGACCATCTCGGAGAAAGTGTCATAAACCTCTTCTTTACAACACAGCAACTCCATAGTCTCTCTCTCTCTCTCTCTCTCTCTCTCTCTCTCTCACGATTCAACCCGATGTTATGGGCTCTGACCACTTCCCTCTCAGTCCCTCCTTCTCAGTTATCACCCCCTCCACCGATAACATCCATCCCCGACAAATTATGGAAATTACAAAAACTAGCAAGACCGAAATGTAAATATAAGAAGCATATTATTGAAAATAGCTCATCATTAAATTCCTTAATCATACAAGCTCTTCCTTCTTCTACATACCAGATATAGATCACCTTAGCTCTCAGATCAGGCCATTTAACTGAATCACTCCGATCAGACACCGAAATGGACAATTTCGCTGAAAATAAATAATATAACAAATTCAATGTATGTTCAATGAAGGTCACATGCTCTTGAGTAGTGTGCGTGCTGGTGGTTAAACATGTTAATTAACCACCCTACTACTGACTCTGTTAGAGGCGATATTCATGCTTAATAAGCCAGACAGTGACAAGCCTACGCTGAAATTGCTGAAAAGGCTAATCTTGACGCAGCTGACATCGAGACTCACTTCCTGAAGAATATAGAAGAGGTAAAAAAAAAAAGAGGAAATAAAACACCAAAGTATCCACTTTCCACCCCAAAAATGAAGTATCATTAAAAGGTCCCAACCCTACTCCTCTCAGCAACGCATATCGATCAAGTATTTGACAATGAATTCGTGATATTATGGGTAAGTATAGTCATGAGTTACTTGTTAAAAGAAAGTTTTTATATGTAAAATACGACTGAATAGATGAACTTAATGGCCCAAAATGAATAAACCAGAACCTGATTTGAAAGTGCGTGATTGGTCCGATACTTTTTGATTTTTTTTCTTTCTCCCTAGTTGTAAAATAATAACGGGACTCGTCATTCGGTTACTCTCAACGGAAGCACTAACAATTTGAATCAAGTTTCTGATTATGAGAAATATAAGAGAAGGACGTGTTTTTTATTGACTAAAGAAATAAAGAGAATAGAGGCAGATAAATAAATAAAATTAATGCAAACACCAAAGAGCAGAGGGAGCTATCTTTATAAGTTGCATTTAGAATTTAGGCAACTTAAATCCCAACTGCTTTTGGAGTATTAGGCTCTGGTTATGCAAAATATGGTCGGATTGGTTCTGGAAAGTTAGTTGGAAAGTGGCCATATTTGTCTGTTGACTTTGCATTGCATTTTGGTACTCAAAAGATCTACGCTGGTTTTCATAATATTCCCATTCCATCCTTTCTTCAATTACAGCCAAACTATTCATGAAATCTTTCTGAACATCTACCAAATCCGGTACCAAACTTTCATACTCTCCCAATCTATCCACAACTTTGTTTTACAAGTGACTAAGCACCTCTTCTTGGAATTTTTTGAACTCAATGGTTGCAAATATGTTGATCGTACCGTCCTGGTTGGTAATTCTCTCATTGACAAACTTATTTGCACTTTTTTCAAAAAGAAATAATCGCTACATCCTGCAGAATAACATTTTTGAGACGAAGAAGAAGTTTGAGAAATCCTCTTTTGATCAAATCATTGTCATCGTATACTTTTTCTGATGGTGATGGTTTTTTTTGCTTTTTTGTTTTTTGTTTTTCGTTTTTTTTTTTCATCATCTTTTCCGGTCTCTTGAACAACAACGACATCGGTATTCTTCTGATCGATTAGTGCTTCTTCGTAGTCCTCGTTATCGTCAGGTTCGTCTATCTCTCGATCACATTCTTCTTTCCACTCATTATTATCTTCACCATAACTGTTTTTAATCCAAGGAAAAATAGCTCACTGAAGAGCCATTGCAGGATTAGCACAGCTTCTGTTCAGATAGAAGGCCTTATCCCGAAATCCAGCAGTACCTTTTGCCCATTGTGATGGCTGTGGGTCCATGTAATGTGTTTCAACACGAGATCGGTAGTCTGTCCAGACCTTCACCCAACTTAATGGCATCGGTAAAAATAACAAGATTTTGACCCTCTATAACCGAAGAATGACGCTCCCCATGCATAACGCGACTCTTTTTAATACCATTGTGCTTAAATATTTTGCTTGTTACATTATATTGCTGTGATTTACTTATGCTGCTCATCGAGCCACCTCAACCTCTAACAACTTTGTGAAGGCTCCAGTATTTATACTTTAAGAAATTACTGTTGGTTTATTATGAAAAAAAAGTATATATTACTATATATATAAAGTATTGCAATACTTTATACTTACTTGAAGAATACTGTAGAGATGAAATGCGAAAGCACTCACAGCAAGCCTATGTACATTCTCATGCCTGATGACACAGTAGTATTTGATTTCACCAGGTTCAACACTTTTTCCCTCAGTCAAGCAAAAAATAATTGCTACAGCCTGTTGCTTTCCACCGGCTAACTTCTTTTCTATTGTGGAGACAAAGAAATCATAAAATCGGAGGTTGCGAACATCTTGATCACGAAGTAATATCTGATGACGTGAGGATATACTAAAGAGATCACGTATACTTGTCTTTGTATCTGATAACCAAACATCCTCCAAGACACGTATCAATTGACCTGGTTTGTATACGTTTCTGAGAACACACGTAACAGCTCTACTGGGATTTGTTTGTAAATGGCCTTAGATAAGGTTGCTTTTGTACTTTTTGATAGTATCACGAAGATCCTTATATTCCTTTGGACTAGGCCAGGGGGTTTCTATTTCAACATTCTGAAAACAGTGCAAAAGAATAAGGGCCTTTCTATACTGCTTCACATTTTCATAGCCCGGAAAAGATTCCACCACCTTTTTCTTTCCATCTTTAGTATCAACTTCTAGCGCATTATCTAGCACTAATAGTAGTAATTAAAATAGTTAAAATACAATAAATGTGCCAACTATTAGCTACTGGTATTATTAATACCTTGGGATACAGAGGTCGAGGAAGAAGGTAATGGGATTTTGGTATCCTGATTCACGGATATCATTGTCATGACTTTTTTTTTGAAATACATGATTAAGGAAATATGCCATTACCATATCCGCAGGGCCAACTGTATAACGGTAACTGGGATCATCGTCATAGTGGACTCTATTTGTATCACAATAATCCTATCATTTGTAAATGGCTTGCTAAGTTAGTGTTTATATTTCTCAAGTTTAGCATTTCAGTTTTGCCATCCAATCTTCTACGCATGGTAAATAAACAGCAGCACTTGTACCGCGCACTTTCGAAAGAAAGTAGGCGATGATATCACATAATTCTGGTCTAATGTTTTTTGGATTGTAGCTAAATGTTACAGCAGATGATTCAGCTTAACCAATCTGATCTTCCTAGCTAATATCGTCATCTATTTCTTCGTCATGATCAGCGTCAGATGAAGTTTCATTGGGATTACCGTCTATCATTTATAAATTTAGTGTTATCGGGGGTCTATTCAATGCTGAATAAATAAATACCATTTGGTTCTTGTTGATAATTGGTTTGATCATCGTTGTGTCTTTCAACCCATTTGCCTTTTTCTTCAGTAATGTGTTTTCGTTTGGTACTGTTATCATATGGAGCAGACATAATATAATGCTTATACAAATATAAGTAAAATAAAAAGGGAAGAGGAAAAAAAAATACCAAAAACAGTCTTTTATAGCCACGTTCGACGAGCTCTCAAAAGTCTGTGTACCTTCAAGGAACATAAATGAACATTCTCTTTGTTATAAGGAGCATCAGTGGGCTCTCGTACATTTAGTTTTCCCCTGAAATTCACGTTATTAGTGATTTTTATGGATTAATGTCAATTCATTCGCTGTTATTAATGTCAATTCATTCGTTGTTATTAATTTGTTCTTCGCTTATTGAAGAAACTGAAAGCAGCAAGTGAAAAAGAACTGATGAATTTACGAAAAGACAATCAAAAACTTCAGAATGAATTACAACAAACGAAAAACAAATTAATTCACTCGAGCAAAAGGAACAACAAATCACCATTGAAAAAGAACTATTAAAATAGTCAAATAGTAATGTGGGGAATCAATTGAAGGAAAACATAAACTCATTGAAACGAGAAATTGAACTATATAAAGTTCTTGTTCAATCCAAAGACAGAGAAATCGATATATTGATAAAGGATTATCAAAGCGAGAAAGAGAATATGGAGTTAAAGCATAAAATAGAAGAATATCAACGGTGCTCTCAAGAATCAACATCTTTTGCTGACAATAACAAGAACAACGGTCCAAATAATACCATTGAACTTGATAGCCAGATGCCTCATAACAACGCACTTGATAACAATACGGATACCATTACTGTTAAAACAGAGGATGGTCCCAAAGAGAACAGTTCAATAGCATGCCAGAATGGGAATAAAAAAGCGAAATATGTCGTCCAATGGTACGTAATTTTAACTAGAATGGAAGTGATACACTTATATATGTATGATATATTCATTTTCACTTGATTCAATTATATGTAAATTCTATTCACGTAATAATATCACAGTGAACCAATAATTTAGCGTATGTTATGTTTACAATAAACAAGTAATTCGGCTTTGACCCTGACCAAAGTGGCTTCAAAAAACTGACCAATTGAGAGCGAGAAATACTGTACCACGCGAAGTTTCCCTTTTAAAGTTGTCGCTTCTTCTCATTTATTTTTTCTTTTTTAATGTTGATGTTTTAAAGTTGCTTTCTTTTCTATACATTTTTATTTTATAGATTTCTCAATAACAATTACACTAGAATTTATACCAAATGGCTACTCAAAGTACAACCTATCGATGGGAACCCAACAATGGCTTCTCTGTGTTTTCTCTTTCGAATGAAAAAAAATCAAGCACGTCTCTTTCACTTATTAGTGAACAAGCACAAAATCCATTCAAATCGCTTTTATTGAACCAGCCTTCAACCACCATGCCTATTTCAAAACCTTATTCATGTAAACAATGCGGACAGGCTTTTAGTCGACCTCACAACTTAAAATCACATCTTGCTACTCATTCGTCACTAAGACCGTATAAAGTAAGTTGAAGAAGGAATAGACTTGTATCTTTTTCCCTGCGCTTTTTGGTTGGGCAAAAGAAAAAACGATCTGCCATTCACTCACACATCATATCTAGTGTGAGACCTGTAATCATTATTTTAGACGCCACCACGATTTGAAACGACACCAGAAATTACACACCGGCGAAAAGCCATATTCATGTCATAAATGCCATAGATCTTTTGCTCGTCTTGATGCTCTAAATCGACATCAAAGATCAGAGGGAATGAACGCTTGTGCGACCGGGCATCTTAATAAAAAAAAACCGGAATCAAATAAAAGTGCTTCGCCTCAAGCAAGCAGTGGCGGTGCAGTTGAACGCCCCATCATTCCTCATTTAAACCTCACCTATAGGTCATCGCAGCCTTATTGTCCTCCGGAAACACCGCCACATATTTTGGAATCTCCTATCAAGAGTGGCACTTTGTCTCCTCCTACAAGGCTTAGTTCATCACCCTCTCCTGTAGCCATCCACCGTTCTCCATCCTGGTCCCCACCTGAAACATTACTAATGCATCCCAGCCGCGCACTGCCACCTCCAAGCGAACTAGCCTCCTCCTTTTCAAATCAATACGAAAAGCTAGAAATAGAAAACAAAGCCCTGAAACAAGAAATCAGCACGATGTTTCAGGGCCAACTTGGTAACCTCAAAGCACGTGTTTACGATCTTGAAGTAGAGGTAGGATATCAAAAGGCGTTTTTTATAAACTTTGGCTCATATGTTTATTTTAATGATTTTAGAATAGAGTGTTAAGATCTTTACTGGGAGATGATAAAAAGCCCTTGGTTAAAAATACGCGAGATATTGATCTGCATCTTGAACAACAAAAATAAATATAATTAGACTTTCTCCTTTCCCCTTCTTTAAATCATAACTATAGCATTGTATATATAGTAAACATTTGCTTTATTTTTATTTTTGTTATTCCCAATTCAATTGATAGAGAACATTTTATAAGGTTTCTCTAATTTATTTCATTTTATAGTTGTTGAAAAAAAAAGTATGTACATCAACTCTTATTGAGTCTTCACCTTCTTTTGGATCACAGTAGGAGGAGCGATCCAAGTGCGGGTGATAAATTTAAGTACTTCATCAATGACGATGACAGGGAAAGAAATCCAAAGAACTGCCCACCATTCTTCAGTGTTGAGAGGAATAATAGCAAAAAGTTTTGTGAAGAAAGGTACATATAAAATCATAAAGTGTAAAACCATGGACAAAATGATGGATAACACAAGATAAGGGTTGGCCCACAAGGGCAAAGTTAACAATGATTCGTTTTCACTCAAACTAAAGTTGGACGTCAGTATTTTACACATTATGGATATTTTATAGCATTATTCTTACCTATTCATAGCATTGAACATTTCAATAACAACCAAAATGGATAAACTCATGGTGGTGGCCTTCATAGAAAGGGTGTTGGAGAACATTTCACAACCGATCTCTGGGAATAGAGTGGAGCAGCTATGGAAATGAGACTAAACAAAACAAAAGAATACAACATATTAGACAAATGCATCATCTGTCAAAACACCCATCATTTTCAACTTACCAATTGATAATAGGAAATCTGAGGTCCACCTTCATAATAGATAAACCACCATACATAGCCAAAGACTGTAGCCAAACCAACATAGGTACCGATGATCATGTATCTAAAGAACAGCCAACCACCAACAAGAGGCTCCTTGGAGCTGCGAGGAGGACGTCTCATAATATCGTGATCAGGTGGGTTAAAACCAAGAGCAGTGGCAGGAAGACCATCTGTGACCAAATTGACCCACAATAACTGAACAGGAATCAATGCTTCGGGGAGACCCAACAAAACAGTCAAGAAAATCGAAACAACCTCACCAATGTTAGAAGAAATAAGATAACGAATAAATTGCTTGGTATTATTGTAGATGCTACGTCCCTCTTCTACAGCCTTTTCAATGGTTGCAAAGTTGTCGTCTGCCAAAACCATATCTGCTGCCAATTTGGCAACATCAGTACCTGTTCCCATGGCAATACCAATATCGGCCTTCTTGAGTGCAGGTGCATCATTGACACCATCACCAGTCATGGCAACGATTTCACCGTTTGCCTTTAAAAGATCTACGAGCTGTTGCTTGTGAGCGGGTTCGGTACGAGAGAACAAATTGGCGCGCTTAATAGCTTGCACCTTTTCAGCATCTGAGAGAGCGTCAAATTCACGGCCAGTGTAACTTTTTCCAGTCAGATCTTCATCTGTATCAAATACACCAATCTGGCGACAGATAGCCTCGGCAGTATTTTTGTTATCACCTGTGATAACGATGACACGGATACCAGCAGTTTTACATTCAGTGATAGAGTCGGCTACTTCGGGACGGGGAGGATCCATCATACCAACAACACCAACAAAAGTCATGTTGGATTCGTACTTGATAAATTCAGATTGTTCACGAAGGTTGAACTGAGAAGGATCAACGTTTTCGATCTTTGCCAAACCAATACAACGGAGAGACATACCCTTACCGTATTCCAAGACCTTTTCATTCAAAATTTCACGGAGCGCAGGAGTCAAAGGAACAGCACCTTCAGATTCAGACAAACGAACCATATTACAACGGTCAAGGATGTTTTCAGGAGCACCCTTAACAAGCAAAGTGTGTTTTTGGGAGCTGTTCTTTACAATAACAGACATGGATTTACGATCACGAGTGAATTCAAGAGTGGCTACACGTTGGGAGTGGCTATTATAGTAATCGCAACAAGCAGTGGAACGGTTAGTCTTGGAGAGTGCACCGAGGTTTTTGTTAAAAGCAGCATCAGAGGTTCCAAACTTTTCAACAAGGACTTGGAGAGCGGCTTCGGTAGGTTCACCAATACAACCAAAAGTATCGGCACTTTCGTCATAGACAATACGGGCATCGTTACAAAGAGAAGAGATCATTGCAATGTCATTCAAGACAGAGTTTTGTACGGGTGACACATTATTCTTTCCACTCAAGGCCTTTACAGTACCAATGGGTTCATAGCTTGTACCATCAACAGAGAGTTCCTGAAGATCACCTGCTTGAGAGGAGACCACGGCAACCCTGGAAACACTCATCTGATTTGTAGTCAGGGTACCTGTTTTATCGGAGCAAATGACACTAGTGCAACCCAAGGTCTCGACACTTGGTAAGCTACGTACAATGGCACCTCTCTTGGCCATCTTTTTAGTGCCAAGAGCAAGACATGCAGTGATGACAGCAGCCAGACCCTCAGGAATGGCAGCTACAGCCAATGCAACAGCAATCTTAAAATAATAAACAGCGCCACTCAACCATCCGTTGTGCGAAGGGTCATCAAAGTTGCGAATATTAACCAACCAAACCAAAATACAAATAACCGTAATGACCTTTGCAAGCATATCTCCAAAATCGTCCAATTTGCGTTTGAGAGGTGTTTTCTCGGAGATCTGAGCCGAGATGGAGCTATGAATATCACCGATAGCAGTAGCAACACCAGTATTCACAACAATAGCCTTACATTTACCAATAACACAGGTTGTACCCGAAAACAAAATGTTACACTGATCTTGCTTTACTGCACCTGTATCCTTGATGGCCTCAACCTGCTTTTCCACGCTTACAGATTCACCTGTCAACAATGCTTGATCAACACGGAACACACTTGACAAAATAGATAGCACACGGGCATCAGCAGGGATCTTGTCACCGACAGAAAGCTCAATCACATCACCAGGGACCAATTCCTCCGCACGTATCTTTTTGAGCGAGCCTTCGCGAATGACCTTGGCCTCATCTGGAGAGTATTCTCTCAGGGCGTCAATCGCCTTTTCGGCGCTGGACTCTTGAAGCACACCAACAGTCGCATTGGCAATGAGAATCAATAAAATAACAATGGGCTCAACAAAGGCAGTGGAGGAATCCTGATCTTCAAATATGGCGAGCGCAAACGACACAATGGCGGCACCCAGCAAGATAATGACAAGCTGATCTTGGAACTGTTCTAAAATAAGTTTATATAATGGTGTTGACTCTTCCTCAGGAAGTTCTAATTTTAAAGAAGATATTGAGTAACTTTGATGATATAGCGTTAATTAATTTTTACCATTTTTTCCATATTTTTTTTGTTGCTCTGATACTTGACTAGCAAGCAACCCTTGGGCGGGTTTTACGTTGAAAAAAGAGAGCACCTCTTCAGGTGTTTTAACAAAAGAATCGTCCATTTGTTAAAACTCCTTGTTGTTGTTGTTCTTTTTTTGTTGTGTAAAAAAAAAAACGTAAAAGAAAAGAAGAAGACGTTATGATGATTAGTTTTTTTTTTTTCTTTTAAATTTTTTGGGCCTAAATTAGGCATATTCAAGTCCGTTAGGCATTTATTACATAGGTCCATTTAGCCCAGAACCCTATTGATTTGTCCTTTTTAAGGTATTTAAAATGAAATTTCTCCTATCAAAATCGAGGTTTTTTTGTAAATTACAATGTTTTGACTTATGCGCAGTTGAGTTTGCGTGTTGAACTCTTGTTGGTTACTTAAAATTTTAAACTCATTAAGCCAGTGACATTGGTGGCTTTGAGCATACATTTTGGCTTTTCTTCTCTCTTTGATGGAGGAATTTGATCTTGTAAAAATATCTGACCAATATTTTATTGTTGTCCATTCCACACACAATGTAGTCGCATAAATTGTTGGCTTTTAGTCGTTTGCTCCATTGTTTCTCTCAATATATGCATTTGAAAAAAGGGGCCCCTTTTTGCTGTAGTGTACAAAAGGCAGTCAATTACTAATCCTTCTCTGGATTACTAATGACTTTTTATTTATTCTTTCCTAAAATCACTGTTGTGTACCATTTAAGTAAAGCACTTTTGAACGTCAAATTTTTTAAAAATGATGCTCCAAAAAAAAGTAGAGTTAATGCTTTTTGTTTCAATATAAAATAAAGTGTGGCATTTTTTGCCTCATTCAATTTGCCTTGCCAAATATTCTGGTATTAAATATGCAAGTTCATGCTAATACATGATATACTTTCCTGAAGCCTATCTTTTTTACAACAAGAATTTTAGTGATATCTTGAATGAAGTTATTTTTAACCAGGTGATCAGTGGCGGGATTTGCTTTACGACCCCATTTGCTACGCTTTTTCTCACTTTAAAACCTTTACAGATAGCCATTTCAAAAAAGCTTGATTGTACAGTTATTCATGGTTCCTTATATCAAACTCTACGTTTATTAATGATATCATTATTTCGCGAGACGAAAATTCCCCATAGTTGATTCACCTCAAACCTTAATATTTGAGATAACTAATAGCAGTTCATTATCGATTTATTATAAAAGCAGCAGGCACTGTCAATCAATGACTTGAATAAAGTAAAATAAATAAATGAATAAACGAACCAATGAAATCTATACACCTAACAAACATTAAAAAATAAAGTAAAAAATGATCCTTTGGTCAGATTTTTATTTTTAGCGTATTGAATTAATTTAAGTGTTTGCTTGAAAAGGGATATATAGAGGCATAATGATTCTAATAATCTCATATATATAAATGATCAAACTTAAGATATATATCCGTGTATAACTTCATGCAGTGCTCTTTAATATGTACTTACTTTGACCACTAATAAGGTTAGATATTGTTGAACGGTAAAAAGGACACCCGTGATCAATCCATGAATTGATAAATTTATTTGTAACTTATTAAATCCAAGGCTTTGTATAACAGCAGAAATGTTTGTTTCACAATTTGTTCAAAATCACTGTATAATGTTATTTTCAAATATTAATATTATTGCTAAACGTTAAATGTTCGATCTGGTGTTATACAAATTGATCTATTCTATCTTGTATTGGTCTTGTGGAGGTACTTTACGTGATTATTCTGTCTACAGTGACATTAGAAAAATGTCTGACATCATTAAAAGTTCTCAGCACGGAGTTGAATAGTTCTTATTTTAAAAAAAAAGTGGATTTGGAAATTCTCAAAAATAATGATTAGTTCTGTAGATGCTCTGATTAATATGCTCTTCAAGATAGCAATTTATGTATAATGTCACTTCAAGAATTTATACTTTTTTAATGTAAATTGTACATAAACTGATAGTAATTAGAAGGGTTGCTTATCTAACAAAGCTATATTTAGTCTTCAATAAATATATTAGTACCAAGAAAACATCTGTTTTTTGTTAAAACCGCGGGGTTTATTTATTTTAATTATATAAAATAAAGGAAAGGGAAAAAAAAAGTTTAATTGACTTTCTTTCATTCTTTATTTTATTTTTTTTGCTTCCTTTTTGTTTATAGGTAATCATTTATAAACAATCTATCAAGAGTTAAACCCCACTCATTTTTATTCTTTAGCATGTCGCGCTTGGAACAAGAAGCAACTACATCAACTGAAAATACACCTCTTCTTAGAGACAATCAAGATATCTCAAATGTAACAAAAGAAGAAAGTTTCAGTGATCTTAAAGGTTCGGTTAAGCCTTTGATGGCTTCATTTTATATTGCCATTGTAGCAGGTTTAAATGATGGTAGTCTTGGAGCAATTATTCCC
The DNA here is from genome assembly GCA_024139415.1 of Backusella tarrabulga. NCBI lineage: Eukaryota > Fungi > Mucoromycota > Mucoromycetes > Mucorales > Backusellaceae > Backusella > Backusella tarrabulga. Next base: position 51,652 of record VCJJ01001399.1, read on the forward strand.
AGAGTAAAGCAATACTACAATATATCAAATGAAACCATCTCTCTCTTGTTCATGTGCTCTGCACTAGGCTTCTTTGCAAGTGCATCAGTAAACGGAACCCTTGTACATCATTTGGGGCAGTTTAAAGTTTTGGTTATGGGTTCATGTACAGTGTTGGGAGGTTATATGCTTATTATGCTTGGTTTACCCTTTCCTTTGATGGGTGCCTCAATGGTGTTTGTTGGCGCTGGTATGGCGGTGTTGGATGCCGGTATGAATGTATATATAGCAAACTTACCCTTAGCCACGCTTTTGCTCAACACCTTGCATGGTAAAGTGCTCCCCTTAAAATTAGGGCTTTAAAAAATATAAACCTGCATGTATTAATGTCTATTTCATATCAAGCCCTTTACGGTGTTGGAGCAATGGTAACTCCACTAGTTGCAACATTCTTATTAGAGAGAGATATTAGCTGGAAGGGAGTCTATGTGTTCTTAACAGGCGTGTGCATTGTCAATATCATTTCAATTGTAATTTGCTTTTGGAATGTTAACTTTGAGGTCCCTGAAGAGGAAATCCCTGATGGTGCAACCAAGCCAAACCACAGTGAACTTACCAGAGCCGCTATTTTTAACCGTATGACATTGATTGGAGCAGCATATATTTTAGTTTATGTTGGTTTAGAGGTCACTCTTGGAGGTTGGGGTTACACGTTCTTAACCGAAGGTAGAAAGGGAGACCATATCATCATGGAAAAGGTTGTTTCTGGTTTCTGGGCAGGCTTGGCATCTGGTCGGTTGTTACTTGGCTATCTTGCTAGTCGTTTTGGAGAAAAGCTGATGATTACGTTATTCACAATCTTGATTCTTTTCGGGTTAATTGCTATGATCTCATCAACTGATATTATTTTGAACTCCACAGGTAAACTTTTTATGCATCTGTTTATCTGACGCTCATTGGTTAACATGACATTTTACGATTTAATTAGTGCTCATATCTCTTGGGCTCTTACTCGGCCCTATGTTCCCATGCTGCATATCATTAGCATCCAAGGTGTTGCCTAGAAGCTACCATGCAACATCAATTGGATTCATTGCTGCGTAAGTTGAAATCGAATGCTAATTTTCAATAGCCAACATGCTAATGACATATTTGTGCCTAATTTAGTCTAGGATCTGGTGGAGCCGCATTATTCCCATTTATTACTGGACAGATCGCAGGCAAATTTGGTATTCTTAGTATGCCCACAGTTTGCTTGGTAATGGCCTCTGTTATGATTATTCTCTGGGCCTTTGTTCCCTCAAACAGATCTTTTTTTGCTGCATGTAAATAATAAATGCTTGTCCTCGTGATTGAGTGACTGCTGCAAAAAAAAAGATTAAAAGTAGTTGCCAAGTTTTATATTCCTGCTTTATATTTATTTATTTTTTGTTTTTACCTCCTATTTCGTATCAATAAATATGTTGAAGCACTTTATCATACTCAATGCAATCCTATTATGTGTTTCAGCGACTAAAACGATTAGTGAAGTCTTATCTGAGGATCAGCGCTTTGAAACTTTATTAGGTCACCTTAAAAGAAATAATCTGGTGACTTTTGCCGACAGTCTAGAGGAAGGCACTTTTTTTGCTCCGGAAAACAGCGCTTTTGGCCAAGTAAATGGCGACATTAGCAACTCGACACTCCTTTATCATATTCTACCAAATAGCTTTAAAATGTCTGACTTTCGAAATGGAGCTCTGTTGGAATCCTTTTATGTTCGCCCTGGTTATTTAGGCTCCGATAAAGCTGGGCAGCTAATGAAAGTAACAAAAGACGATAAGACTACGCTTATCAATGAAGCACACATCACAACAGGCGATATTCAAGTAAGCAATAAAACGTCTATACATGCCATTGATACGCTATTAAAACCACCAATGTTATTACGTATGTGAACGTATTTATGTGTTTATAAAAATGATTAATGGGAATTTGGTTGTTAGGAGAGATCGTTCAAAGAAACGAAATCATTGCCCATTTGATGAATACCTCTGACGTACTTGATATCCTTGAAAAAGGGAATCCTTTTACAGTTTTTTTGACAATTAAGGAGAACCCTTTTGATTTATACAATCCAATTGAGACCGCATATTTGACGTCAGAGTATGGAAAAAATGACATGTCACAATTCTTTAAATATACAATCGTTGATAAGCCCATCTACATTGATAATTTTCATTCTGGAAAGACCACATGTAAATATACGAAATTCATAAAAAGTAGGGTTGCTCATTGTTTATCATATTGTAGATAAAACATTATCCGGTGATTCCCTAACATTGGCAAAAAACAAGGAAAGTGGAAAAGCAACGGTAAATGACGTCTCTATTGTTCAATATGATATTCTAGGGGCAAATGGTAAATTTATAATTAAGGAGTCGATAAATAGACCTTTGTTTTATTAAAATATGATGCACACATAAAATAGGTGTCTTGCATGAAATGGATGGTAATATCAGACCAGGCTCTGTTACATTTAATGCAAGAAAATACATGCATGGATTAGGCGCCAGTCAATTAGTAAAAGCTTTGGATGATTACAACTTGAATCAGTTTCTTGACACAACCGAGACAAACCACACTTATCTGATACCCCCTAATGATTCAATCAATAAGCCACCTCGATCATATTATCAAAAAAAGGCTTGGCTGGCCTATCATATCCTAAGAGGCTCTTGGCCCCAAGAGAATTTGATCAACAATATGCTGTTGACCTCTGAGTTTATCTCACGTGACATGAATGGAAATGGCCAACGTGTACCTGTTTATATCGAAAATGAGGTTCTGGGCCTAACAGGAAAAGACGCTTTTGTGGGAAAGTCTATTCAATTTGACCATTCTAGAGTGATTGGAGAAGCTGGTAAGCCTTGATAAACAAAAACCTTATTTTACATGCTAAACTTTGTTTTCCCTTATCGTTTCATATATGTTTAGTAACTGTCAATAACGATTTTATATACAAGCTTTCTAGCCCTCTAGCGCTTCCAGGCGATATCCTCCAAGAGCTTGTGCTTGACCTTGATCTATCTACATTTATAGCGACCCTATATGTTTCTGGTGTTGCCGATGACATTAAAGATGCTGATGGAATCACCTTGTTTGTTCCCTCAAATAGTGCTTTTGATAAATTAGGCCTAGTTGCAAAATACTTGGTTCATGCTTCTGCGAAATCCAATCTTCAGACTATCTTGAGATACCACGCCGCCTTATCGCTCTTGTACTACGATGACATGAAAGATAAAGTAAATGAAACCCCTACATTATCCAAGTCAACCTTACGAATAAGCCAAAACGAGTCTGGTTCCATCGTCATTGGAAGTCCTGAAAATAGCCAAACAAATAGTGCGACTTTATTGCATAAAGACATGATTGTATCAAACGGCGTTATTCATAAAATATCTGAGGTGTTAATTCCAAATCATATCAAAATAACAAACAAGGATATACTCGTGGGGACCGAATCTACAACAATGCTTAAAATTCTGGAAAAAGTAAAATTCTTGCAAAAAATCAATGACGATAACATTGTGGTGCTGGTACCTACTGATAAGGCATTTGCTCGTGTTGATTTAGATGCATTATTGAAAGACGAATATCAATTGGAAAGAATAGCTCGCTTACATATAATACCAACACCCTGGCAGAGCCAATGGGTTGAAGACGGTGATATCAAGAAGAGTGAAAAGGGCGAATATGCCTCCCTACTTTCTAAAAATGACAAAGTCACGGTCAAGATGGAGTATGGCGGTCTTTCCGTTCAAGTTAACGATGGTGGTGAAAGTGACAGTGCTCGAGTGATTGGCCTTGGAAAGGTGAAAGCCGGTGGAGGTGTCATCTCGATTGATAGGGTTTTGATACCAGTACATAGAGGATTTTTTGGTCTCCCATGGGTGTGGTCAATTGTAGTCATTCTGACTATAATAACGCTATGCGGTGGTTTAATCAGCATTTGTGGATTCTTGGGATATAAGATTTACAATCGCAGAAGGTTGGGCTACAGACCCATTTTTTGAAGGTGCTCGGTTACAGTGTAAATTCGATGTATTTGACAGAAATTGAACGTAGTCATTGTATAGCTTGTATTGTCTAATACTAAAGTTTTAAATCAATATTGTATTTAAGCATTATAATAATAATGAAAAACAGTCAGTTATATTTTTCTTGACCTAAAAAGAATGGAACTCATCTTTTTTTTTGTATGATTTCAAAAGGCTTATCTATTGATCCCACAAAAAAACATGGGATGACGAAATCACTGGTTCAAACCCAGCAGATGCTATAAATTCATTTCGTGTCAAAAAAAACCTCTTTGTTGCTTATTTTTATTATTGATTAACGTCCTGCCAACAATGGATCACAACAACAACAACAACAACAGCAACAACAACAACAACAACAACAGTTACAATAGTAACAACAATATCATTGGCCGCAAGCGCTCATGGGCTGAAGAGGAGGAGGAATGTCGGGCCCAGAAAAGAGCCAGAGTTGTAAGTTTGATTTTTGACACTTTTAAACAATTACACAATTAAACAAACTTTTGGTTTCTTAATTTATAGGAAGCGCAAAACAGACAACGCAACGAGAGAGCAGCTCGTAGAAGAGCCCAAAGAGAACAGCTTCAACAGCATAGGCGGCTTCAACAGCACCTTCAACAACAACAAACCGAGGCGGTTCAACACCAGCAACTGCTCCAACAGCAGCGACGAGCTTTTGTCTTACTATTGCAACGCCAGGAGCGACGCCAACTTCAACAGCAGCAGCGTCAACAACCACAGCCATCGCAACTTCAACAGTTGCATGAGCAGCAATTGCTTCAACAGCAAAACCAACATGAACAGTTACAGAGCCAGATGCTTCAACAGCAGCAGTTGCGTCAACAGCAACAACAACAACTTGAGAGGTTCCAACAGCAGCACTTGCTTCAACAGCAAGAGTTAACGCTTCAACAGCAGCTTCCACTGGCGCTTCAACAGCAGCAACTGCTCCAACAGCAGCAACAACAACAACAACTCGAGCTTCAACAGCAACAACAATGGCAGGAACTGGAAGAGTTTCAGCTGCTTCAACAGCAGCTACTGCAGCAACAGCAGCAACAGCAGCAACAGCAGCACAACGAGCTGATTGAACAGCAACGGCAGCAAGTCGCTCAGAGGATGCGACAGTGGTATC
>VCJJ01000014.1:4901-24014 GCA_024139415.1 Backusella tarrabulga
GGGCCACAATGATCCGCTGGAAGTCCGAGTAAAGTGCGACCACAAAGGCAACGAGGTAAAACACAAACTGGTGTACATTGAGTTTCCAGCCCCAAGGGTCGAGCAGTTGTCTTGACATGAGTGCGAGTGCCAGTGCATAGAGCCATGAGATGAAGGCCGGTGAGTATGAGAGTCGAGCATGTGATACAAGTCAATCGCTGAGTGTCTGCAAACTGGTCTGTAGGGTCTCGCTGTGTGTCTGTATGCGGGACGCCTCGCTGGATCGAAAGTACAATTGAGCTAATGCTGCTCACCACTGCCAGAATACCGGATAACCAGATATCAGATGAGGACATGCAGGAATTATATTTGTGTAAATATATAAACAATAGAAGAGGAGAAAGAAATGGGGTTTTCCCTTTTTTATAAAAAAAAAAAAAGATGGTCGGAGCATGATAACTTTGTTTTTCGTTGTGTCATATTTATTGTCAAATTAACATTTTTTACAACTCGATAGAATTTATCCTGAATAGCCTTTCTGATTAGATAAGCAGCTTCTCTATCGCTTTCTCTGACATAATGACAATAGGTAAAAAAAAAAAAAAAGTCTCAGAGCTGATTTATTTCATTGATGAGTGAATACGTTACAAACTTGGTCTGTCACTGCAATCTGGCAAATAATTCAATATCATTGTCACTTTTTCGTCATTTTAGTTTAAGGAAAATATTGAAAATATTCAACATAAGTAACACTATTTTTAAAAGATTAAAAACGTATCACTGAATGGAATTAAATGCAATGGTGGAAAGCACAAAGTCTACCCATTTCGATGGAAGGAGTTGTTACAGCAATTTGTGAGTTTACGGAAACCGGTAAGTGATATTACTATTTACCCAGTAATGAGCAAAACCAATTTCCCCTATTCAGCAAGTAACAATGAAAAGTACTAGTAGTTTAATTGATAATAGCAAGCATTCTTGATTGGATCAAAACTACTGACGTTGTCAAATCGTTGATGTTGTGAACCATAGTTCTACTAGTACCGTTGATGTCAAAATCCAATAGACAACCATGTTACTGCTGTTAAGTATCAGGACAATGTTGATCTTGAATGGCATCGTCATACCGCCACTACCAAGTCTGTCATTATTGAAAGCGACTTCAAGAATTAAAAAGGCAACTGACATAATTTTACAGATAATGGAAGATAGAACCAACCTTATTCTTCATAATAGAGATATGTGTATCGTTTTTTAATTTAATCATGACGATAGTTCTCATCTTTTTATTATTATGATTGACTTTATTTTCTGCTCTCAAATGCTAATGCTTAATGACATCAATGGTAACAAAGTAAAAAATAAATGTTGGAATTGAAACATTTAAGCTGTGTATTACATATGTCTATGTATAGAAATCTGTCAAAATGCTTCAACTCGAAAAAGAATGCTTACCTTTTACTATGAAATTCTAAATCGTATATTTATTCACTCATATTAGTAATAGAAATGCTAGTGATGATAATCTCAAGAGCCTTAACACCAGGTTCAGCCGCTGTAGTTGTAATGTAAAAAAAAAATGAATGGACGATCGATAACAATTTTCAACAGAAGTTCGCTTTAATAAAACAATCAAGTAACAAGGTTTTTGATAACTATAGAACTGGTATCGCATTGTTATTAATCATTGTATTACATCATACATTACTAATCAATACTTTTCCATAAAGAATGCTTTTATATTCAATGGGATGAACGAGATTGAGTCTCTCTCTTCCAGATCAATCAATATCCGTATAAACCTTTATCCACATCAAGTTCCGAGCTACAACTGAGTTGTGAGGTATATCACTGTAATTGATTTCTTTTATTGTGATTTAGTAATCAACAAAAAATACACCTGTTATACTCACTTTAATATCCGAGTCCCTTTTTACTTTGTAGTTGACATTCTGTGAAATAAAAAACAATAGAGTAAAAGAGCCCATGCACATATCATGCAAGCCAAACATATATAGTCCTTCTAAGTCAAGTCTATGCCCTCTAAGTAACATGTTTATGGCTTTAGTACAATATATACAGTTTTAATGATGTGACTACCTTTTACATATATCTTTCTTTCTTTCTTTTTTTTTATCAGAAAGGATTCAAATTAGGAGAGGCATGTGTTATCAACGTAAAAAATTCAAATGTGACATTTGAATTGTTCACCACAACCAACTTTATTGAATCAAGAGATAGCATTGTTCGTCCGCTTTTAAGTGATATTCATGCCACCTCGCACATTTGAAGCGCTTTAATGCCAACCTAAAGTTTATCAACATTTTGCTAGTCTGGCTCTTTCTTAATGCAAAATATCAAAATGATTTGTAAACGTTTAAAAAGAAACATTAATAACAAGGTAACTGTCAAGCATCATTTGCTCTTATTTAACATAAAGCTATTTTTTTATGATCAAGAATATAGATAAGTAAAGACATTGCGGTTACTAACGGCAGCTATTCGTTATTTCACTTTCTTTCGTTCCAGGTGCATGTGTATTTAGTGAATTTCCGTCAAGCACTTTATTCTTGCATCATATATTGGTATGTTAAATTAAAGCCACGTATATTTATAATTTAGAATCTTTTTTGCTTAATTACAATTCGTTTTAGCCGTAACAGTTCTATTCAAAACAACACTGACTAAAACCAATGGAGGTTATTGCGATAAAAAGCTTGAACAGGGTAATCTCATACTTGAAGGACCATGTTAAGGTGTGACAATTACCTACCTCCAGTTTATACCTTGTGAGCTTGGGGCCTTTCCTTGGGTCTGACAAACTCTAACATGATTGTGGTGAGAGAGTATCCCTACCTCTTGTTGCTTCATCTTTTAGTAGCGATCAGGTATAAACTGCTTTGATCATTCGTATGGAGATGCTTTACAGTTTTCAAAGGTAAACAGATCAAAAATACAAAAATACAAAAATGTGTACTCATTTTTTTTAGGGTTGGAATTCCCCGTAATCACTTGTGATTACGAAAATGGATGCAATCAGTGTTCTACCTCCACTTGGTGCACTTGGTATTCGCTAAAGGAACAAGTCATTTAAAATTTGTATTTTTTGCAGCACTCAATAAAAACTTGCTAATACAATATCAATGAAGCAACTTTTAAAAATGTGGTATAGGCTCCAGCACGTCTTTTCTTGTTGGTTATATGAGTTAATAAAGGTGGTTTTTTAATAACGAATTTGAAATCCACAACGTATGTGCCTTAGCTACTTGGGTTTGTTGAGATTCGTTGGAGTTGGACATATCAGTAGCAAATGGATTTAAAAATCTTGTTTCACTCAAAGAACGTTCACATACATATTAACCGTTCCATCCTCTACACTTTTTATAGAAATCATTGCTACTTTCACTGACCCACCAAAAAAAAGACACTTGTGTAAATCCGTTGTGACTGTGATCTAATTACCTATTCATCTAATTGAATGAAAGATCTCTGATTCTTTGACTATAACAGCAGCCGCACCAAGTAGTTACAACTTTATAAATTGGCAAGTAGAATAATTATGTGAAAGATTACCGAATTTTACTATTAATATAAGAATTGCAAATTTAATAGCCATTTAAGCGGACACTAGTAACATCGGCGATATAACGAGATGGTATGAGTAGAGAGGGGCTATCCTTGAGGTTGTTTAAAAGTTCTCAAGTCTGTCCCAACAAATCATAGAAGACTGAGTTATAATGATTTAAATAATTTATTAATGTTATAATTATAATTAGTGATTATTATTATTATTGGTATTGGTATTGATATCTCTTGATCATCCAATCATTAGTATGAAAAAAGTCTATTTAATGGCACATTCTGAAACATAAAGCCAAAAGTGCTGGGTGGCACTTAATATTATAAACAGAGAAAAGTAAGATTGAATTATTGAGGGGCAGGTGCTGCTTTGTCGGAACTACCAGTTGCACTACCAACTATAGGACCAGCAACAGGAATAACATTAAGAACTCCTCCAACAGTTTGGACTGCACTAGTAGCAGGTTTAGAAAGAACACCAGCTGGACCGACTAGGCTTGGTTGCTGAGGAGGTACTGGAGCCATAGGGGCGGCAACAGTTGAAATGACCAAGTAAGAAGCGGTAAAGAGGGAGATGGTCCTGATTTGCATTCTGGATTGTTTGATTGTTATATCTTTTAAAAATAGTATTGAAAAAAAAATACAACGGCAATAATTGACCTCTTATTTATACACTCTTCATGCCCTCCTATTTATTTCCCGCCATTTTAGCTTTTTGGTTCTTTTAATTTTCTAAGTGAGAAAATTGAGATATGGTTTACCAATAAAAGAAAGGAGTATGCCACTGCATGGAAAAATAGACACTAAAATGCAAGTAAAACTATAATGAAATAGAATAAGATGTAGTATAACGAAGTTTTCCTTGCTAGTATAATAAAGGAGTGGCCAAAAAGAAAACAGAAAAAACAAAAGGGGGAATCATTTAGCACAGGTCGTCGCTTAAAAGAATAAACGAGGAGTGCTTGAAAGTTAAAAAAATGATCATCACTTTTGTTTGTTTGCTTATATATATGTCTGTTTTTTATTTGTTTGAACGATCTCTCAATATTTTTATTTAGTCGACGTTATCAAATGTGAACTTTGCAAATCAGTGGCGCCATATATCGCTATTAAACTGTTTTTTTTATATAGCTTAAAACCGAACTTGTAAATAACTAGAACAATCTTAAATATAGATAAACCGGATTTACACGCTTAAAAATATAAAAAAAGGAGATATGACCCTTTGTATTTTGACTAAGGTTAGCTTAAGTAGCTCGATATTAGCTATAATAGTATTATTGTTCATTTATCAGTGAATTTAAGATATTTGGTGCATATACTCTACTTTCTATTATAATTAAGAATAATAAATATCGATTAGGATTATGGAAATACCAATTAAAGGAGTACTTTAATAAGGTTGCTTTACTGTGCTATTCAAAAAAAATGAGAAAAAATAACAAATTAATGGGAAATGATTGAGAAAGCATTACAAATAAATGAGAAAAATGATAATAATTATTGAGACAGGGGGTATATCATGTGTACAGAGTATATTTCAGGCAGTGAGCAAATAGTGGTTGGTAGCCATGTAGCACGTTCATAAAGGTATATTATTTCCCGATGAAGAATAGCATGATGTTAAGTGATAGAGTAACGCACCAATTTGGCATAGGTAGATTCAGTAGATACGATGTCTGGCTCGCCAGGCATACTACATTCCATTATTTTAGTATCACTCCTTGGGTTAATACCTGACTATTTAATTTGATAAAAGCAGATAGAGTTGGCCACAAAAAAAAAAGGATGAGGCACAGACAAAAGCCATAACCGAGGAAAAAGGAAACTTTAATTGTTAATAGCTATGCACACGATAGGAGCTTCTTTTTATTAATATTATCTTATTTTTCATAAATTGAGTTATCGCATAAATAGCTCTCTGGGAAGCACACCATTTATAGGAAAGACCGCGGAGCCATATTTTACTTATTTTATCACAATGCGCATACGTATACACAGATCCTTCTTTTTTTCCTTTTTACCTTCTTTGACTTGATAAAGTATTCAGCGTCAGTTGACTATTGACCTCTGGTATAACAGGCATGTATAGCGACGTTCTTGGTCTATGAGAATAGCTTGATATAGTTGAAGGCGCACTCGTCCATGTTTTGCTGTGAGGAGGCATAAACAACGCGATTTCTACACATTTAGACAGTAGCTGCTCAGATTCAACTTTATTTACAGAAGCGTTATATTCGATACTTTGTTTTTTATCCCGTTTTGAGATAAAAATACTTGAAAAGGGGTTGCTTGACTTTTTTGAGACAACAGCGTTGATGATGGATGTTAAGGTGGTTTGTCGCTCTTTCTTTCTTGTATTCTTTCTTTGAAGAATGGTATTCATCAGAGGTATAAATTTAGAATGGTGATATTAATAAAAAGTGAAGAAAAAGAAAGAAAGAAAGAAAAGAATAAAATAAAATTTATATTCAAAACCTTTAATTAGTATCGGAAAGGCTTTATGAATAAATCAAGGAGAAGCATTTGTTAAAAAAATATTTATCCCTCAAATAAAATATAAGATATTAATATTAAAAAGAACCTAATTCAGGAATAATACCTATTTTTATTTTTTGAAGAAATAAAGCATGTGGAGTGAACAGCAATAAGCAGGAATAAAGAATAGCTTCATCCAACATATTTAATTATTTGCTTTTTACCTGTTGCCTTCATATTCTATTGTACATGTAGAATAAGGAGCGTTTTTAATAATAATGAAAATAATAAGATGCAAAAATAGCTTTGATTTATTTAAAATTAACAATGAGTACAAAAAATAATTTAATTATTCGCATTTTTCTTATTTTTGACATGTTCAAATATACCCTCAATCATGGGTAGTGTTCGTTCATCTGGGGAGATTCTACCTGTAAAAGCATTCATCACATATGCAAATGCGATATTGTATTCCTTGTTATAGATTATGACAGAGCCTCCAGCACCGCATCCACCTTCGAAGAATGCATCCTTGTCTGAAAGATTCAGATCACGGAATTCCATAAAGCCTCCTCTTTGGTTGTACATGATAAAGTTGAAAAGTTGATCGATTTCACCAGGTACGCTTTTAGTCGCATCGTTGTAAATCTCATCTGACTCTAAAAGGTTGGGCTCGCCTTTAACAATAGCTTTTCCTTTGTTGGCCATCATGGCTGCTATTTTTGCAAGCTATATGCGCATGTGTTTCAATATTAAATTAATAAATTATCTGCATAAAAAAATATATAACATTCATTATGTATTATCTTACCGAATCAGCGTTGGAGTATCCGGAGTATGCAGAATTTTCAATAACCCGATATTTCGAATTGGACATCTCCACAGATTGGACTTGATCAACGGTAGGGTGTGTGATGGAATGATAATAAGGGCTATTTTTATCAAATATACTGCGAACAAAAGTGCTATCCACTCTTGGATCAAGAAGAACCTTGAGTAAAGCAAAGATCTGCTTATAGGTTGGCTCCGTATAAAATCTGGAGATGCGGTTTGGATCAACAGTGCTTCCTTCTGCTGCTGGCTTCAAATACCATTCAATATCATATTCTTTATTCAATATCTGTGCAAAGTCGTCAATGGTACGATGTTGTGGATCTGCCCTCTTAATAACCTCCTTGAGATAAAAACCCTGGGTTACAGCATGATAAGAATGCAGAGCCTCTCCATCAAACTCATGCGGTTGTCTTGCAAGTATATCGCTCAAAACTTTGGGATCTGTAGCCTCTTCAAACGATAATGGGTTATCCAAAGCCCCTACTCCTGAAGTATGGCGCATCTACCATGGAGAGTGTAACCATGTTTTTTAAATATTTAATGTCACGAAAACCTGAAATACTAATGCTTTTTTACTTACCAAATCTGTTAACTTGACATTTTCTTTATTTCCTTGAGCAAACTCAGGCCAATAGGTCGAAATACGCTCATCATATGATAGATCACCATTTTCCACTAGTTTTGCAGTAATGACAGCCGCCTTTTTTTTAAAAAAAATAAAGATGTTGTTATTGGTTTTAATATAGAATCGCGAAATAATAAATAAACAAATAAACAATAAACCTTACCAATGTTTTCGTACTTGAAAAGACCATTTGAAGAGTTTCATTTGTATAAGGAATACCCTTTTCCATATCTTGCCATCCTCCTTGCAAACTTAAGATTTGCTTGCCATCCACATACGCTGAAATCGAAGCGCCCACATCCAAACCTTGTACAAAATTGTTTACAAAGATATCCTTTACAAATTCATATTCCTTATCCACAAATCCTTGCACTGGAATATCGTCTGCTGTTAGACACCCGACGTTTAAAATGCCACATTGCATAGTTGTATGTGGTGTTTTGACATCAAATTTATAGACAAGAAGAGAGGCCAGTGGTAAAAGAATACTGACTGCTTTAGTAAGCGAAATCATTTTGTGTAGTTCTTGTATAACGAGAAAAGAAATTTGAGACAAAAGACCTTTTTTTTTTATTTCCCATCATGCTTTTATATATACTTTTAGCTTTAACACTCCGATGGGCAATGGTTTCGAAATGGTTTGTTCAACATAACACACTTTGGGAAAAAAAAATATTATTTCATTTATTCAAGATGGGAACAAACAAGTATTAAACAGCGCATTACTCAATATTATTTTTCGTACCAGATCAATGTTCTACAGAGAATGAATCGATGTATTGTATACGCTTTATATGAATATACATTATATAAATCTAATCGGATTTTACGCCATGCATTGACTGGAACTGGCAATAAGCTACAACGGAGTAACTGTATTAACCATTCTGTTCCAATTAAATATCAAGTCTAAATCCGGACAAAAGATGGGAATTAAGTTTTTATTTTTTTATTTTTAAAGGTTGAACGATGCAGTTTGTATAAGTGGTATCGAAAAAGAAGAAGAGGAGAAATAATTAACAAAAAAAAATATAGGTATATTCCAAAAATTAAACTACATGTGAAAATAAGAAATAAGGGGGTATCAAGTTTTTACATAATTACTAGGGAAAACACCAGAAATAGGCTTATCAAAACCTAACATTTTTTTTTTAAAAAGAGTGAGAAATTATTTTGCTTTCTCTTGGATGATAAACTTACCATTGTCTTTGTATCCCAACCACCAAATATTATCTGTGGTATCTGTTACAACGATCGAGTCACCTGGATTTAAATTAAGTTCACCGTACTCTTGCGCCTTGAAAGGGTATTTTGCATAAAACAGTTTTGGATGCAGTTCATTGATGGTATTTGACGTGTTTGCTCTTGCCGTCGCAACAAGAGATGCAAAGGTGAGACCACCTGCAGCAACTGTAGCAGTGTTGATGGGCATTTGGACGCCCATGTCGGCTTCAAGTATATGTGAAGGTCCTGCTTGTGCGATTTGTCTGGAAGCTGCTGCAGCAGCACCAAGCCCTCCGATGCCGAATAGCCCTGCACCCAGAGAATCACGTGTATTCCATGTCTGAGGCATTTGTGTGTATGAGGCTGCTTGGTTTCGATGGTTGGCAAACATGATACCAAGTGCTGCGGCACTACCCACAAACAGTATTCCGACTGAGATGCCAATGGAGATGAGGATAACCGCTGCAACAGATAAATGCTCTATTTTCATTGGAAAAGCGATGGTCAATAATCATGATTTTACCTTTATGGCTAAGCTTACTTACTATGATTATCGCTCGAGTTGTTATATTGTGTACTGGATATAACCTGTCTAATCATTCCAGGCGTTCCATCAATTTGTGTTGTTAACAAGTATGGGTGCCATGACTGCCCATCAAATAGAGCGGCGCTCGCGTTTTGAGAATTATTGAAGGTGAAATGGCCAACAGCAAGTAGCATATTCTGGCTACCAGAGGGATAGCGTAAATCACTGACAGATGTGTTGATGGTAACAAGATGTAATTGATTAAATATAGCGTTGTATCCTAGGTTTGAGTTTAACGACACAAATTTATCTTGTTCCAAGGATCCAATAAAGGAAACTCCATTGTCACTAAAAAAAAGATGATTAAGTCATTTTGAAATGAGTATACACAGACTACTTACCTATAACCTGCAATGATGGTTTGATCATTCGACGTGGAAACACTTGTTTGGGGAATACCATTGATCTGCATAGCTGCAGATGACCACGTTGTATCCTGATCCGATATGGTTGCTGCAGTGATCCTTGTACCACCCACTACCAAGTCGCCTAGCGCAACGATTTTGCTAGGTTGATCTTGCTGAGATATAATGAGATCATTCACAGTACCAGACAATCCCATGCCAAGTGATGTCCATTGTCGACTGGTTGGGCTAAACATACAAATAGTTGCACAATCAAATGTTCCTACATTGGAGAAGCGGCCACCGATAAGTACATCTTTGCCATTGGGGTGTACCTTTATGACTTTGACGTAACCAGGATTATTTGAACCATCTATTCAATACATTTAAATCACTGTATCAGATATATGAATTAAAAACTTACCAGTTACAGGACTTGCACTAACCATTGTTTTGTTTTCAAGATCATAGATACTCAGGCTTTCAGAGAAGTTTGCGCCTGGTACTGATTTAAATTGACCACCGATATATAACCAGTTTTTAAACACAGTTAATGTATATATAGATCCATCAAAGCTCCCAATATCCTTCAATGTATTGTTTTCGAGCAGTGTAACTGCTGTGAGTCCAGACACTCGACGCGCAATGATAGGTACTGTTGTATTTGTCGATGTGCTATTCCAATATACACCAGCATTTACAGATGAAGGCTCGTTGGGTGATAATAAGGTTCTTGAAGATAACTGACTCGATACCACCACATCCGTTCTATACGATTGTGCACCCAGTATATGCCCGCAATAAAAACGCATACTATTTACCAGATGATCCGTTGTGATTGATCCAACAAGGAGTGAGCTTCTCTCTGTCCATTTTTTGTCTGTAATGTTCCATAATGCATTTCCAATTGATAAACTTGGTACTGAGGAGTATCGATTTCGGAATGCACCAGAAACTGTCAACGTGGTGTTATCAGGTGATAAGATTAATCTGTTTACTTCTTGATCTACACCCTATGATTAAAAAATAAATATATGCCCTGATTTATATATGTGATGGCTTACATTTTCCAAGCCAAACCAATTTGTGGTGACGGTATCATACCGTGCAACGTTTGATAGGAGAGTTGTGTTGAATGTGGATTGGAATGAACCTCCAATATACAAGTCTAAATTTAGAATCATTAGTATATATATATATTCTGATATCTTCTTTTTTTACCAGATCCAACAACCAAGGCATCCAACACAGTTCCATTCACTTCTATATTTGGTAATGCAACAAGGTGTCCTTGGGTAGTGTCGTAAGATACAATATTACGATATGTACTGTTTTGACTAGAGAATGATCCACCAATATATAGTACATCCCCCTTTGAAGCATCAATTTTGTAGACGGCTGATCCCACAGGTAATTGATCTATTAAAAGAAAAATAAGTTTCTCTCACACATACACACACACACACACAGAGAGAGAGAACCTATATTTACCATTGAGTGGTTTCCAAGTCACCGCTGATGCTGTAACGTTCCTATAATCATATTCAAGAATGCTCACAATAGCAGCTGATTTCGCACCTTCGAATTCAAGGGAGTCAGCCATAATAACAACACTATCACCATCACCCTTTGTTGCGTTTGCGGCAGGACGTAACGTCACCGAGGGTCTAAATCCGGTGGAGGGTGATATAATGCCAGAGTATAAAAGCACACGATCATCTGCAAAGGTGTTTTGATCGACTTGGGTTGTAAGGATCTGACCAGGAGAAAATTCCATGACAAATTCAACCTGTGTTCTTTTAAAACAGTTTGAACTGCCGACGCATCCAGGTGTAGTTGCATAAACATTGTATTGCCCTTGTGCAGGGATGTTCCTGTTAAAACTTATTAAATTTACGAACAAATGTGTATCCTAAACTTACGGTAAATAAACAATGGACGTATTGCTGGTGGCCAAGTCGCTGTATTTTATCTTGGACTCTAGCACGTTTTGATAATAGCCATAGACGTAGACGTTTTTCCATTTTCCTGTGATGTTGGTTTCTGTGGAAGATGCAGAGGCACTACAGTTTGAAGAGCCACTATTGAGATTTGGATGCACAGATATGTCTATTTTTTTTTTTTTGTTATTTTTTTTCTTGTGTTTAGAAAGAGACAACGCATCCTTTTTGGAAAGTTTATTTTACCTGACTCAAATATTTGAACATAGCTTAATCCACCACCTTTTCCATACCAACTATCGATATTTATTCGTATTCCACTTGTTGTTTTTGGAGTCACAACCGTAAAATCTTGATAAGTATCATTAGACAACGTGCATACTTCTGAGCATTGAACGATCTGTTGTGTAACGGGGTCTGTATACGAAAGTTCAAAATATTCGTTTAAGCCTAATGCAAGGATACTTTTTAGAAAAAAAAAAAAGTTAGATAATTCTGTAATGACTAGTAATTTCTTTTTTTTTCTCTTTCTTACTTAAATGACACTGTTCCTCTATCACCATCTTGAATATTAGATAATCTAAAAACGGTAGGCTCTACAGGATTTGCAAAATTCGCATCCCAGTAACCAGGGACATCGTCTTGCAGGTACCAGACTTCACCCAATGAATCTGGTGACGCCTTTGCAGGACATACAATGCTGTTTGGATCGCTATTGTTTCCAGATAATGCACCATTTCCTGAAGAGATTGTCTATTTTACAATTGTTAATAATAATGATAATAAATAAATATATAAAGCAAAACTTTGAATAAATGAAAATAAAGTGCAAATGGTGATGATAGACAACTTACAGTGGGTGATCCTAATGGGATGATCTGGCTTGTATTTGAATTAAAGTACATACCATCACCAGTGGAGTCAAACCTTCCACCAAATAAAATAGTGTCCGTCTTTGGGTTCTTTGTAATTGTATAAATGGGTCCATTAAATCCATGCCACGGTAAATAGCTCCATGTATTATTGGACCATTCAGCGACCCCTCCCGTATAGTTTCCGGTGGTATTTACAGGATATGTAAAATTACCACCAACGTATACCGCCTGTGTATCACAATACAAGGCGTAAACGGGGCCATCCAAGCCCTGGTTTAAACTGGAGAATGTATTTGACTGTACATTATAGCGAGTAATACGATTCATCGCTTGGGTTTTATTGACAGTTTGGAAATCGCCTCCAAAGTAAATATCATTTTGAGATATACATGATGCTGTTACGGCTCCTTCAAACGATGCCAATGATTGATATATGCCGTCTATGTCTAAAATCAAGTGTGTTGAGTTGTCTAAAGTTTCAAACTGTTTTTCGTCTCTATAAAGTGATATTCCACCAAAATCGCCAACAAATCCAATATTATCTTTTACTGTTATTTGCGCTGAAACATGATAGAGCAATAAAAGACAACCCAATATAAATTGCATCTCGCTTCTATAAGGGGGGGGGCACTTGTAAAAGTGATAAAAAAGTAGAAATTAAGAAAAGAAAGAGGGTTCAACAGATAAATTAAAAAAAAAGAAGCAAAAAAATAACATCTGAAAACCCACAACACCCTAAAAAAAGAGAGCAAATGAATAACAAAAATTAATGCGTAACATTACTTTGGGTGTCCTTCCCCTTGGACACCAACGTTTAAAATCCCGAAAAAAGAACACAGCCATTTACAAAAAAGAAGCCATTCACTTTACTTGTTTATTTAATATTAAGAATTTATTCTCAATCAACGCAATCAAAGTTGCATTTTATGTACCATTTGCTCATTATCTTCTTTGTAGAAAAGATGGATACATTGTTAATTACGTAGTACTTTTGGAGAGAAAAATGAACATAGTACGTTTGTTTTCCGGAATATGTCATTTTTACACGCATTTCAAAATAAAACAGTTCTATATTTGTATCCATCTCTCTTTTTCTTTAAAATAAAAGACTAAGACTTTCGGAACTATGTTTTATTTCATTTTTTTTCTTGAAAAGAGGCCATTTTAAATATCGGATTTGCCACAAATCAATCATGTTTGTAACACAATTTATCACGGCAGGTTCTGGTGTACTCACACCTTTGATCCGGGTCTTTGTGGTTGCACATGAGCAAACGACCTTAATCTGACAAACAATGAAAACATTTTCCTAAAATGCTGACATTTGTTTAATTCAAACGCTTTTTTATTTCAAGTTAATAAATATTTTATGATTTCTTTCAACCGAATATGGCGTGACAAGTGGCCATACGTTGAAGTATTGGTAGTGAAGTTGTTTTTCACAAAAGACCAAGAGGAATTTTATATAGCATTTACCAAAAGAATACATTGTTTTTGCGTTTACCTCAAATTATTATTTTTAGCACTGATGCAAGTTCAAGCATGCACAAATCTCAACACCAATTTATGATGAAACCATCATTACTAAACCTGAGACAGTTACTACATATCATCAGTTTACTTTTCTAAACACATAGTGAAGACCCTTATATTTTCTTAGTTTGCTAATTTTAAAGAAATGCAAATTTTTACCAATTTATAGCCCAATCATCATGTTTTTGTAGTTGATCCAAAAAAAAAAAATGTTTTTAATTAAATCTATCATCATAAACTTGTAACGCGAGACTTTACTGTTTATTTACAGTATTTCTAGTAATGAGCTATTGTCTTTACCTTTCCTTTCAAACACCACTTATTTGTTTCGCTTGTAGTTACCTATATTTGGAGTTGATCATCTTGATTTTCAATGGGAGCAGTGATTCTCCATTTCATATTTTGAAAAATATATCCAGTATTTATGTTTCTATTTTTGGATGGTTTATTATAGAGCTTAAGGAACAAGTTAACTTAAACTTTATTTTTTGAATAGCCACTGTGTCATTATACTAATCTGGAATATTATAAAAACAAAGACATCCCAAGCTAGCGTATAATAAAACCAAAAACTATTTTTTATTGCGTTTTTTTAGCATGATTTTATGAAGAATGGCAGTTCAATTGGCAGCAAATGTATTTAGATTTCGCTCATATGACAACCGGAAAGACTTTTCAATTTGGAAGAGTGTACACTATCAGTTCATAACAATGTGGTGGGAGCTACTGAACGGAGCGATAGTCCTGATCCATCAAAATCATGGATGGATCATCCATATCAATGAGTAAAGTGAATTAACAAATCAAAGTAGCAGATATTATATATTGAGAGGATGAGACATACTTTCTTGAGATCGATTAAAGTGAATAATTTAAATCATCAAGTCTTATCAATCTATCAAATTGTCACGCCTTGATATTGAGGTTCAGGTAAAGTATTTTTTTAGCCACCTCCCAGGTTTGTAATTTATAGCCAACCGCAAGAAACCCATCAATAGCTTTGGCATAAAATTCTGTTTCCCAATGGAATGTTTCGCGATGTGAAAGTTGCCAATATTGCTGGGATGGGAATTATAACACAGCACTCAGCATTTTGTATCTTTGTCGGACAGAACAATCCGGTTTGGAATACTCTAAAGTTTTCAGTAAAAGATTGAATCGTCAAAATGCCGATAATTCACTAGAGTCAGAGTCGCTTCCAGTTTAAATCACACAGGAGAATATAAACTTACGTGCATTACACCAGTTGCTTGTACTCCCTATTTTGCGCTACGAAAAGCAGACAACCAGCTTTAGCTTGTTATTTTCGGTGAGTGGATATTACCATTTGGCACATTATCTTTCGATCATTTACAACAAAGCGCTTTACCATGCTCAAAAATATGGCAAAGAAAACACACGAGTGATGGGATGAAGCCCCCAAGCACTTAATTTCCATATTTGTCAGGAAGCGCTCTGACAGCTATTCACATGTTCCGAATTTGCCAATAAACTGTGTGGATAAATTTAGAGTTTTGAAACCACTTTCTTTATTTTACTTTTAATACTTGCAATGGTGAGCGAAACTGAATTAGAGGTCAGTTAAAGACAAGAAAGCAAAAGCATGTCAGGTTTAAACCAAAACAAACATAGGACACAACAGCGCCCGAACTCTATGGCTGGCCCTTGGTTTTTGCTGCACATGCACTCTCCTATTTGGGATTCGTAAAGAGAAAAGTGGCCAAAGACGCTGGTTTATTTCGATTGAGAGATCAAGACATTGAGGATCATCCAACGACATTAGCTATTCCTCCAAATTACTTTTACTCGCCCAAGCAAAGTGCTGATATCGAGGTAACTTTCTTATTGAAGTAGGATTTTCACATGTTTAATAATATGAAATAGGAAAACACAAAGCTTGATATCGAGCACAGAAGTATCTCACCTTATTTATCCTCTTTCGACTATCATGAAGCCTACACAAGTCTCAAACTCACACCAACTCAAGTCGCACAAGGTGTGTTGGAAACAATTAAGAAGCACAACGATAACATGCACTGGATCCGTTTCTTTGATGAAGACATATTGAAGCACGCAGAAGAGTCGACTCGAAGATATAAGCTTGGTAGCCCACTTGGCCCACTGGATGGCGTGGTTGTTAGCGTCAAGGAAGAATTCAACATCAAAGGATTGGAGAATAAAATGGGAAGCTGCTTTATCAATGATGGTAAACCAGCAGAGCATGACTCGACTGTTGTTGCAAGATTAAGACAAGCTGGCGCCATTGTGATTGGCTCTTCCATCATGAATGAGCTGGGTTGGGAGTATGTAACTTCACTTTATGATCAAGGAGAATGATGCTCTTTGCTTACTATTATTATTATATTAGTACTTTTACCGTCAATCCAAACACGGGAACACCAAAGAATCCATTCAGCCCATCGCACTCCTGCGGCGGCTCAAGTGGCGGCAGTTCTGGCATTGTCTCTGCTGGTGTTATTCCGATCAGTATTGGATCAGATGGTGGTGGATCGGTAAGGTAAAACAAACTAAGCCATGTGTTTTTCATTAAATATCAAGCGTTGTTTTTACTATACAGAATTCCGTCTTCCTTCTGTGGATTGTACGGATTAAAAACAACCTTCTCTCGCGTGTCAGGCTACGGTGGTGCCACTGTTGATCCTACCGTTGGTGCTTATGGTCCAATTGCAGCCACTGCAGATGATATGGCACTCGCTTATTCTGCCATCGCTGGTCCTGATCCCAAGGATGCGAATTCAATGCTACAGCCGCCACCTTCCTTGAAGAATTACAACAAATATCAAGACTTGTCGGATTTAACAATTGGTATATTCCCAAACTGGAATAAAAGAACCGAGGAGCCTGCTATTTTAGAGAGTTTAAATAACATGAAGGAGCAACTCGCCAAGCGTGGTGCCCGTTTTGTCGAACTTGAAATTGAAGAATTGAGTCTTATTAAAATCGGTAAGCACGCTTTATATTGCTTTGCTTTGAAATATCTAACCTTTTACTTTAGCACATTCAATCACCATTTGCAGTGAAATGTACAGTTATGCCTCTCATTATCAAGACAATAATGGCAGGTATTTGGCGCATACCCGTCTCATGATCGCAACAGCTTCTCTTTTGGAGGGAAAGGATTACATTAGAGCGCAACAGATTCGTAACAGAGCAATGAGCCAATTACGCAACATATTTGAAAACAAGAAGGTTGATCTTCTCTTGACACCTACCACTGCGCTCGTTTCACCCGAGATACCCGAAGGAGCGTTGGCCTATGGCATATCAAATGTGAACAATACAAATCGTGCAATGGAATACTGCTCGATTGCGAATTTAACTGGCGTGCCTGCTGTGAGTGTGCCAGCTGGTTATCATCAAGGAGTGTTGCCAATTGGTCTTCAATTCATCGGTGCCTGGTGGAACGAGGCTCTTTTATTGAGAATTGCAAAGGCGTGTGAACGTATTCCAGGAAATCATCGCAAGCGCCCTGAGGAGCATTGGTATTCTGTTGATGTAATGAATACATTATAACAACTTCATCTCTACTTAATAAAATGAATTATTATTTACAACCTTTGTGCGCTACCTTCTTGTTTTTTTCTTGACGTCTACCCTCTGGAAAGGGCCTACGACAAATATGTATACGGAAATAATTGATGCTGTCAAGGTCTAGTGCTTTGAACACTCCATCACAAACAAAGCTGCTCACCATAACTTGATTCATGAATTAACAAAGGTAAAAAAAAAGGAACGGTTCATCATATTCCAAGTCTGAAAGGAGAAAAGAAAAAGAAAAAGAAAAACACTCTGCGAAAACGAACACGATCTATTTTACTCTACTTTGAAAACGGAAGGAGATGCAATTTCTAGTAAGGGTTATCTGAATCGTTTTGTTTGGTAATTTTTGATAATTTCAAACAGCTCCAGTCAATCATGGGCTGGACAGAACGCCATATGTGGTAATGTCTCAGGTAGTTCACAGAGCATTACTCGGATGATATTCATCTTTTCACATGAATTGTGTCATGAACACCTCCAGGTTTTAATAATAGATCTGTCAATTTAGATACCTTTATTTCATTTACAAGAATCAGTCCTGTAATAATTGATCTTTCGCTTTTAAGATCGATTGTTTTCTCATAACTTACTCTCTCTTATTATTATATATACCCATGTGCTAAAAGTGCCAACTTTTATATTGGATATACATCAGAAAATCACGCCTTCGTATATTTGGATATATAATTTATTATTCATATTTCTTAGTCTATAATATATCCAAGCTTTTCAATCAAATGATTTCGCATAAATTATTATTTACTCCTGAGGTCTGTGCGATTGCACAGCATCTTGATCCCAATATTCTTATAAGTAAACGACTTGATGTTTAGATTAGATTAGATATTTTATTTAGTTATTTTTAGAGATTTAGAAAAAGTATATAAAGGAAGCACTTTGATACCTCTAGATCTCTATCAGATTATTCAGTATTATCTTTCTATAATATTAATAAAAACATTCATATTGAACACACTTCTTATCTTGCTTCCTTCTTATTACAATATCTCTCTATTATTAAATATATAAAACTTATCTTTCTTGCCTGCATAAATCTTGTCTTGTCCTGTCTCTTGTAGGTCTTTACTTGTGAGTAATCATTCTGCCCTTAGACTCTGTATATTACTACACCGTTTCTGACAGGTATTGCCGGAGTAATTGCAGAATATCCGTGCGCACCTCGCGTGTGAATAATATCGAATACAATAAAAATAATAAGAAAATAATAAGAAAAGAAAATTTCAGGGCAATTACAAATAAGGGTAGAGAATAAGGTATAATCCATATCATAATAGGGTGTGAAAATAATGCTTAAATACATATCAGAGATAGAAAAGAAAAATAAACAATAAAATACCAAAAGAGTAGTAAGGAATTATAAATAAAAATAAGCGCGTTTATCGTAGTTGCAAGCGTTTGAGTGGTTGAATCAAGGTACGGTAATTAGATCACTTTGGTTTTAATGCAGATCTATACTGGGTTTACACTAGCCTGTCATGAGCCACCAATTGGTCAGGTGAACAATCGCTCTTCAAACTCTTACACCTTCCTTATT
>VCJJ01001401.1:15124-30114 GCA_024139415.1 Backusella tarrabulga
AAAGCGAAGTTGAAGTGGAGCATGAAACGGACCAAATGCGTGAAACTGTATTGATTGCATCCGGTGGTTTTGGTTTAAGTGTCTTGGTTTTCTAGATGTTGAATTAGTTACAGAGGGGTGTATATTAAATGCCATCTCACCTTCTCAGTCTCGGTTTTGACTGAGTGATAAAGGCCAATCAAGAAGTCGGTTGAAGTGGATGCCTTGTGCATGCCAGGATGCATGATTGTAGTACGATGAGACGTAGTCTTTTAATGTGTATTCTTAGTGCTCATACTTTTACAAGTTCATTACGGAGAGAGAGAGATACCTTTATGATCTGATCAACGGATTGATAAAAATCAGTTTCTGAATAGACCTTTGAGATATCAAGGACTTTTTTTAAACATGTAGAAATATGATGTAAAAATGGAGTTGCACCTGCGAGTCTCTAGTGTTGAAATGTCAATAAACTCAATCTAGTTTTGGATCATCATACATAGATGGACTTACGGTAACATAGAGACCTGAAAAGATGAGTGGATAACGAGGAAAGATGCTTCTAGCAATTCTGATTTCCAATAGCTTGGCAAAGTCCTCTGAAATGCTACTATTCCAATCTAATAGGAATTCTCCCGACTGTAAACATGAACAGGGTTAAGGACATCTCATAAATTCATTGTTATATATATAAAGGTAATAATAAAAAAAAGGATATTTGCTGTAGTCCAATCGAATACCAACTCCATCGTTTGGAGTACTCCATGAGGCGCATCACATCCCAAGACATAAGAAAGTGGTGCATTGACAAATGCCCTTTGAACAGTAAACTGGTACACTCCATCTTGATGATTCCCAGATGATGCTTCATGTAGTGTAAATCCATATTTGCCCATACACTATGTTCAATATAATATAAATTATTACTATTATGACATTGGTAATAATAATAATAATAATAATAATAATAATAATATAGCTATTTACATTGACTAGACATCCTTGAAACCAACAAGGATATATCAATGCATCTAATCCATTGAAATAAAAGGAGCAGTAATGAATGAGAGAGTTAAGGAATAATATAATCGTAAATATGTAAATATGTATATATCATTTTCAAAAAAAAAGGATATGATGAATGTAAGACTGCTGTTGTTGTTTAAAATAACATCCAATAATCCCAATTGGTGCGAATTGTAGGTTTGCATGGTGTTCAAATGGTACTCAACGTGCTGGATACATTCAAACTTACAGGTATAGTCTTTACTATCATTGAGTGCTACGGAACAAGTGGTAGTATGCTCCTTGTCTAGAATAATCATTTCTGGAGGAGGAAGAACGGAAAGACCATTCTCATTTGTTGTCACCTTGTCATTACTGTCAGCAGTGCTATCAATGGTAGTAGTGGTAGTATGAATGGCATGAAAGGGATCAAGGCTAGAAAGACCGAATGAATTGCTGCTTGAACTGGTGCTTGAAATACTGGGGGAAGATGATACCACTTGGTTTTCCAATTGATCGGACATGATGGGATGCTTAAAAAGAAAAATAGAAGGAAATCCGAAAGAAAAGAAAGAAAAAAAAGAGAAAAAGGATCGCCATTGATTAACATCAACTATTTGTTGTCACTTTTTTACAACCCTCAATACAACGTTTATTCATTTTTATGTATATTTATTATTATTATCAAATCAAAATACTCTGTCTTATCTCCTATAATTACAAAGAGGCAAGATACAAGGTACCAACGGCAGTACCACCCATGACAGCATAACCTGTAGTATAAACACTCTTAATATCAATAAACTTCTTTGCATCCCAGAACTAATAATTGACAAAAAGAGGTTAATTCATGATGAATAAGCATATTTAATTCATTTTCTTACCAAATGTCTGACACCGTTAAGACAATGGAAAACAAAAGGCAAGGCGATGGTGGCCTTGAGTGCAACCTTGGCGGCAACAGGAGCAGTGGCAGCAGCAGCAACGATGCTGGCACCATCAATGTTTATGCCGGCAAGGGGACCAGCGAGATAAGCAAGGGCACCCAAGTAGAAACCTAAACGGGGGGGTTACACGATACATTATTAAAACCCTCTCTTATATGAGCTATCATAGATAAGAAAACAAAAAACTTACCACCACCGATGGCGGCACCGGTGATTCTGTGTAAACCAGACAAGTACCATGTAATCTGGGGTTGGTAGATATCCAAATGAGGAGATACAGGGCGAAGCTTACGTTGCTGACGCAAAAGCTCGGATTCGGCAGCAGCGCATTGTTCCTGAGCCTTACGAGAGGCATTGAAGTGTCTAATAATATAGTTGTTAGTCTCTTTGTTTCATTTGTTGATTGGAGATGTGGTTCACGTTACCTGGCGCCAACAACGGGAGAAGCAGCAAGAGCGCTTCTAAAGGCAACGGGGTCTATGGAGAAAGAGGTTAGTTTTCAAATGCACGACGATAAAAGAGAAGTTATTTACTTTGGGCAACAGTCTTCAACAAAGAGCGAGTGGCAAGCATAGTGTTTAATATAGGAGAGTGGGGTGTGAAAAAAAGTTTAGCTTCAAAGGAATAAAATGTGGAGAAAAAATCATGGGTGATTAAAATGAAATTTCTATTTCAAACACCGTATTATTGATGACATCGGTGCATTTGAAAACTTTATTCATGCCCTTTTTCTTCGTTTCAGGGCAATGTCTAATAGAGTGATACTCCCTCCCCTTTTCAAGTTTTTATCGATGCATTTTATATGAAAAGAAAGCAAGTTTGAATCGGACTTTGCGTACTTGCACAATACGCTTTTGGTTTGGAACTTTGGCTTTTTATATCAATATCTCTTATCTCTATTTCCGCAAAATGATACTAAATGCAGAGATTTGAGTTTGAAATTCACAAGATCTTCAAAAATAGAAATCACACGCTTTTCTCTCTGGCCAATCAAAAGATTATTTTGTGGTTCTTCGAACTGCTGTAACATTCACATCAGACCCATAATCAAGTTTGAACCTATTTTCAAATCTACTCGACAAGCATGAACACTAGATTCTGTCAATTTTTCCATAAATTTGTATATTTTGCATATATCTGTATTTCTATTTTTTTATTTAATAAAGTTAATATGCAAATAGAGAAGGATTCATGATTTCATTTTAAAAAAATCTTCCCAGATAATCTTCGTATAATCCTCTCGGTCAGACTTTTCAATATCCTCCATCTTTATTATTCGTTTTTCAAGTACATAGCGCTTTCTCTCTTCTCATCCTAAGCTTGACTGTGACGACAACTGTGAGTCTTTGCTCATATTCAACACTACTGCTTGGTGTCTGTGACAGAAAACGAATACAGTCAGTATTGTAAATGTCGAGAGTTGTTTGAGCTTTTTTCTTCATATCAATCTGAATAGTACACTTAATTTCAAAATTGGTTAGTGAAGCGAACTAGTAAGTGGCGATAATATGGCTTCCTACTAATGATAAAACGGTTTTGTTAAAAACATTTTTATAATCATTTTATTTATAATTAATTCATTTTATTATCATATTGCTTTACAATTTACAATACATAGTGGGTTTGTCTTCAGTCCAATGTTTTTTTACTAGTTTTTGTGAACAGTGTTAATTCGAAGACATGAAGTAAGTGCATCATGATTTTGATTCTTTAAATATTTCTGGTAATGCTCGTAGCCAGTACTGTAAGGTATCTTTGCTTTTCTCGAAGCTACGTTTATGCTCATCTTGTCGTCAATAATATATCCAATGAATTCTTTGATTTTATCTTGTGAGATCCATCTTGAAATGGGTGGGACAGTATTGTGCTTCTTTAAATATTGGCGATAATATTTATTGCCAGTGTTGTAATCCATATTTGCTTTTTCCGAAGCTGCTGCTATGGACATCTTGTCACCAACAATGTACCCTACGAGTTCATCTATTCTATCTCGTGTAACATAGTTCCTGTATTTTGACACTGGAATATCTATATTGTGGTCTTTAAAATATTAGCGAGAGTACTTTTGAGCAGTTTTAAGCTCATATTTGCCTTTCTCGAAACAGCCTTTATGGACATCTTATCGTCGACAATGTAGCTAATTATCTCTTTTATCTGTTCTTGTGTGCAAGTTGTGCGAGGATTAATATGACTGGGAATACCGATATCAGGATTTTGTTCATTGAAATACTTGTGATAATAAGCATAGCCTGCCATGAAACCCATTTTTGCTCTTTTTGAAGCTGCTGTTATATTCATCTTGTCATTGGCAATGTAATTAATCAATTCGTTCTTTTGATCTTGTGAAACGCGCTGTCCTTTTGGTAATTTTGGTGTTGGTTGCAATAATGACTTGGTATCAGTGTCTTCTTCTACCTTGACTTGTTGGGCAGGTAAAGTTCTGTTACTGTTTTTGGATGATTTTCTTTTGACTATCCTGTTCCTTGTTGTACTGCTAACACCATTTAAAAGCAGAGTAGGTTTACGGTCTTCTTCTTCCTCCTTTTTTATAGTAAGATCTCCCGTTTGACTTCGCGTTTTAACCATTTTGTCTTGTTAATGTTGGGGTAAACGAACAGAAAATAGTGAGAAGAGACAAGTGGCGCTGTTTGCCCACTTTTATTCTTTTTTATTGATGCTCAAACTCAGTGGAAGTGTTTCATGCTTTATGAGAGGCATTACAAAATTAAAAGACTACGAAAGATACTCCATCGAAACGAAAAGAGCGTCCAAATGGCCTTGTTTATGTAATAGGTTTTACGCTTAATAAATAATCACTTTGCTTTATAATCATAAACTTCAACAATTTACAGTCGGCTTATTGGATTATTGCTTATATTAACACATGGAAAAGTTGATTGAAGCAAGCCGTTACTAAATTATATAGGAGTAAGAGTCAACTCAAAACCGTCAGGTATGTTGCATCACACTTATGATTCATTGAATATTTCTGGTACTATTTCTCTATAAGACATATTTTTCGAAGCAGCGTTGTCATCTTGTCACAAGCAATACAGTTAATCAATCCATTTTTTTTATCAAGTGTGCATTGCCGAGTAAGTATGTCAGGTTTTTAATCTTTAAATATTTTAGGTAGTGTTCGTAGCCAGTAGAAAGCCTAATATTTGCTCCATACTAATCTTGTCGCCAACAATATACCCAATAAGTTTAGTTTGTTAATCTTGTATGCATTTTGAAATAGGCATATCAATATTACAATCCTTTTAGCACTGTTGTTAATCCATATTTGCTTTTTTGGAGACGGATTAAGACGACCAAAGAATATCAGTGCAAAAGAAGCCAGCATAATCTTCTTTTGTGGATTTGAACACTTCAGGGCATTTTACAAAGTGTTTGTGTATCATTTCATTTTTCAAAAATGACTGAACACAGAGGGCATCTGAATAATGCTGAGCATCAGCTCTAGATTTGGTAAATTCATATTTTAGAAGAGTAACGAAAAGAAGGGCCCCCAATGCGCATAAGGAGCATCCAATTGAACCTACTGTGTGTAAATAGCTGATATGGAAAGCAAGTCAATTACTTTGGCTGTATACAGTTCTAAACCTTCTTCACACTACTTTTCTATTTTTACATTTCTATATATATTGGTTTTTTCCAATCAATTTGCGCATCTGATTGGAAAAAACCAATAAAATATCTCTAATCAAAAATGGATATGTTCAAACCATATTGTTCGATATTTCCCACATCGTTTGTCATACTCTTGAACCGACTTTGTCTATAACACGTGAGAATCTCTTTTTAACGTGTTGAGTTTCACAAAGTTAATCATTTTGTTGTAAACACATTAGCAATGCTACAACTCCTTTTTTACTAAACTGCGATTGCGATGGATTTGATCGCCGTGTGACGTTCGACGCTCGCTTTATTAAAGAAAGTTGTGATGGATATTATTACACTTTTTGTTTTTAATTATAATCATTAAAGTGATTCCATTTCTTTTGAGTGGTTATGTGAGTCATGCTTATAGAAAGTAGTGCTTAAGACATATTTGTAAATCGATACACCTCCCTTTACTGTAAGTTTATGTTTTACTTGCAGTTATGCAAAACATCACATGGACTTGTCAATCACAAAACACGTTGAAGAAAATAGATACTAATAAGAAAAACCTTATTGTAGAATGATTGCCTTATCTCTCTCTCTCTCTCTCTCTCTCTCTCTCACACACACACACACACCATTATAGACAAATGAAGAAAAACATTAAAGTCATTTTGCAAAGTATGAGAGTAAATTCCGCTCCTCTATGATTGGCTAGATTCAACATTGAGAGGGGGGCAGGCTTGCACTTTGCGTGTATATTTTTTTTCTTCTTTTCCTCTCTTATCAACTAAAAATGGACCCTTACGAGTTTACACAAAGTGTTCATGACGACGTTGAACACGACATCAATGATGACGAGCTTGAGCAATTAGAAAGAGATTTGGCGCCTTCTTCCGCCGATTATTACGGCATCTTGAATATATCCAAAAAGGTAAATATTTTGCTTCGTTCTGCAAGGTTTTTTTTAACTGTTTTGAGTTTAGGCAACCGACGAAGAAATTAAAGACGCCTATAAAAAGCTATGCCGTTTCTTTCATCCGGATAAAGTAAGAAAAGGACATGGAAGGTCAGCACAAGCTAATCAGCACTTTGTAGCATACCAATGAAGAGAAGAGAAAAATGGCGGAATCGAGATTTCAAGTGATTCAAAAGGCTTATGAAGGTTTGAATGTAGATCAACAACTTGGCAACATTTTCTTATTTTTAAATAGTGTTGATTGATCCTTCAAAGAGAGTCATTTACGATCAATATGGCGAGGAAGGTTTAACCGCCTCTTGGGACTTGGGTCCACGTTACAAATCAACAGAAGAGGTATTTTATCCCCCTCTTTTCTCGCATCCTTATTCAATGATATTTTTAGTTGCGTGAAGAATATGAAAAGAAGGCAAAGCAAAAGCGTGAACAGGATTTGGAATCATTGGTTAGATCAAAGGCCGATTTTCAGTTGACATTGGATGCAACACAAGTATTGGACCCTTATGAACCTGTTGTGTTTGCTGGATTTGGAGGCGTTCAACCTGTCAAGCGTAGCAAGGGGCCTTTCCATTTATTGGCAAAGGCTCAGGTGAATCAACTGTTTATGAGACATTCTTTTGATGTAAGA
This sequence comes from Backusella tarrabulga, assembly GCA_024139415.1. NCBI lineage: Eukaryota > Fungi > Mucoromycota > Mucoromycetes > Mucorales > Backusellaceae > Backusella > Backusella tarrabulga. Next base: position 22,269 of record VCJJ01001401.1, read on the forward strand.
CACTATTAGAGACAATGGGACGGGATGTTGAGCTATCCATATTTTAGACACAGCTTGGACCACAAACATTTGCTACGATTGGCGGATCCATGGTATCGAGATCAGGCATGGGAGGTGGAAATGTGCTGGGTACTATTCGACATACTGTATCGCCAAAGTTATCTGGAGAAGTAAGTATAAAAGGAGAATATACAAGAGTGAGTGACTTATGATTTTTATAGTTGACTGCGACATTATTGAAGCCAAGAATGTTATTATTAAAGAGTTATTATTCCATTTCGAATGATAGGTAAGATGGTGGGTGTGTATATAAATGGAACGAGTGCTTATAGACAAAATCTTAGTTTTGTCAACACAACAACTCAATTGAATTCCATTTACGACCCACCTGTGATTTCAGCCACTCTTGGACGTCGTTTGTTCCAAGCAACAACAGGTTACATTACCTATCGTACTGGACAGTGGTCTATTTTTGGCTGGGGAGGTGATGTATCACGTAAAATGGATCGCTCGTCTGTTGCTCTTGGATTGGCAGGTGCAACAAAGAAGGGCAATAATTTCAGTTGTGAATTACAGGTAAGAGATGGATTTATATACATTATAGAATGTAGGGGGTTTTTAATCGTTGGGGATATTAGACTGGTATTACTGCTTCTCATATTGCAGGTGAATATGGTATCAAGTTGCCTAATCAAGCACGTTTACGTCTTTCTGGTACAATCTCAAGTGGAGGAGGTATTACGGGAAGTGTTGGCAGTGAACATAAGATTAGTCAGTATATTCGCGTCGGCATGTCATTAGAGTGTGGCGTACCCATGGGCATTGTGATTAAATTCAGGTAAGATGATAGATTTTATGAATTATGAATAAATTAAAATTTAACAATCCTCTAGAGCCTCTCGCTTGGGGCAAAAGGTAGCGTTACCCATCATCTTGGCAAGTGATTTCGATCTTAGATTGGCCTTCTTTGGAGCCTTTGTACCTGCCACTGTCGCCATTGCACTAGAACACTTGTTTTTGAAACCCAGAAGAAAGAGATTAATCAAAGAGTAAGGAGCTTATTGACATTTAGACCCTTAATTTAATTACTTATTTTTTTATTGTGTATTTAATAATGAATAATAGAAAGATCAATCAATTAAGAGAAGAACATGCAGAGTATTTGGCTACACGTAAACAAGAGGCATTGGATGCACAGCAATTAATGGCTGATATTTCCGAGCGTAAGCGTAAACAGGAGGAAAAGAAGGCGGATGGTAAGTAAATACAATGAAATAGGTTAACCCCTTTTTTTTCATTTTATTATTTGAAATATAATGAAATAAAAAGGGAAGATTAAAAAAAGGGGCGAAAAGAGAGAAAGAAATATTAATCATATTTTAATTGCAATCTAAATAATAAAAAGGGCTTGTCATTGTCAAGGCATGGTACGGTCAGTTGGATGATCTAGAGTCCGAAAGTGTCATTGACGTAACGACTGTAATCCAAACATTGGTCAATGATTCACGATTGACCATCCCCGGCGGACATTCAAAGGTAATTTCCATTTTTGGTAACTGCATAATATTTATTTTATTAAAAAAAAAAATTGGTGTAATAGACAAGCATTCTCGGATTTTATGATCCATGCTTAGGAGAGCGTAAGCAGCTTCGTGTCCAATATAGATTTAGACATCGTCTTCATCAAGTCACTGTGGAAGATACGGCTCCTCTTATTGGTCCTGTTCAAGGTAAATTATTTTTTATTGTTTTGTTTTTTTGTTTATATAGAAATCGTTTTTTCTTTTTACTCACAAGACCCACATATGTCTTTAGCACATCTTGTTTGAATGACCTAATATGTAAAAAAACTGTTATTATAAAAATAATAAAAAAAAACAATAATAATAAAAATAAAATGTGTTACACCAGTGGCAAGTAAGTATTGTGTGTGTGTATATTGTTCCAGGGGCTTTCACAAGTAGGACGACGCTTTTCCCTAAAAGATCAAAATGGCAACATTTTCACTTTATATTATTCAAAACTATTCTTTCTTTTTTTCACCTTTCTTTTTTCACTTTTTTTTTATTTATTTACTTTTTATTTACTTTTTGATTTTGATTGATTTTGTTATACACATTCTAATAGATAATACATAATAATATAATAATAATAATAATAATAATAACAATATTAAAACCAAAGAATTATAATGTCTAACCCTAATATAAATAACCACATGTCGGGTGGTTACAATAGAGGGTCAGACGCTAGATTATCGCAACGACCGTTACCTCCAGTTCGACCAATGCAACGACCCACTAATGGCAGCGGCAACAATATACCAATGAATAACATGGCAAGACCGATGCCAAATCAAAGATATTCGATGCAGAGACCTCCACAGCCACCCAATCATACCAATAGCCAGTATCAGCAACCCATCAACATGTACAATAGCAGGCCGCCGCCTCCACAGCACGGTCAACGGCCTATGCCAAATAGGCAGTATCAACAGCGACCGCCTCCGCCCAACATGATGTATCAAACAGGTCCTTATAGACGTGTTAGCATGAATCGGTCCCGTTCACTTTCAAGACCAGAACGTCAAAGACCACGTCAAGGCATGTTTCGTTCTCCATCGCAGCAACGACAAATGATGATGATGAATGGAGGTAATCGTCCATTGCCACCACCACCACCACCAGGTGTAAATGCACCTCCACCAGGTGCGAATCCACGTCCTATGCAACAACCTATACCAAATCGATTACAGCAGCAGCTGAATCAACATAAAATTCAAAAACAAGCGCATATCGCAGGTCCTGTAACAAAGAAGCCATTGCCCAAACCTGTTGAGGAAGAAGAGGAAAAAATCAAGGTCTTAACCAGTTGGTGGGCATGGACCGCCTATCTAATGACATGCTGTATACCAAACTGGTTTTTGAAAGTGTGTCTAAGAAAGAAGAATCCAATGGTACAACAAGCATGGAGAGAAAAGGTAAACCTTTTAATAAAACGCATTGCTTGTTTACTAACATATTTACCAAATAGTTGTCGTTGGTATACATCATATTTTTATTATGTTGTGTACTTGCATTTGTAACGTACGGATTAAACAAAACACTTTGTCCCACTTCTGGTTCAAACACACCGTATTCGATTATGGTGAATGGAAAACGTGTCCCGGCCTATAATAGTAACGTTCGTGTCTTTGGCCAATTTTACCCGATGGACGTGATGAAATCCTTCTTTGCACAACACAATATGAACTTTACAAATGATTATGAGAATACCGATGTTAGTAGCATCTTTAATGGCGATTTGAATAGCGATTGTGCACCCTTTGATCGAGGAGGGAATACCTCCACACAGCAGTCGTGTATGCTCAACGACCCTTATGGTGGCGGGCTGGCCGCGCCCAACAACACTTGTCTCTCGCTAAGACAGCTGCAGTCCTTTTACAAGCCCAAGATGGGTATCCTGGGCTTCGCGTGGGAGGATTTGGATCTAAAGTCTGTCTCTGGACATGGTCTTACACTTGTTGGTGACTCTGGTAAGAACAAAAATACCCAACAAAATTTTGTTTACTTAATGTCCAAATATAGTACTTAATTTAACGTCCTATCTAAACGGTGGCGTTGCCCATTTTGGACCTCAGGTCGATAATGCCATCCGCACTAATCTTGCACGCGACCTCTCTTATGCGCTGCTCTATACATCTGCGGGCCACCAGGCACGTAAATGCATGGTCGCTCGATACAAGGTCGGTATCATGGAGACAGAAACGGGTGGCTGCATTGCAAGTCAAATGATCATGACCCTCATTCTCGTTGTCATCATTGCCATGATCATCATCCGCTACAGCATGGCGCTCATGTTTCAATGGATTATTGCCGGCCGACTCGTCAAGCCGGGTGGTCGTTCCAATTGGCTGGCCTGGCGTTCCATCAAGGGAGGTAATAACGATCCCGCGAACCATATCCCAGGCCCCTACAACAATTACGGGAACCCGGCCAGCGGTTCCAACGCCTCCATCGGGTCCACTTCAAGTAGTCGCAACACGCCAGAGATACAGTCTGATATCATCAAGGCTCAACTTTATACCGTCATGCTTGTCACGTGTTATTCAGAGGGTGAAGAAGGCTTAAGAATTACTATGGATAGTTTAGCAAGAACGACTTATTCAAAGAAACACAAGGTAAAAATCTATTTATTATGCAAAAAAAAAAAAATCAAATTTACTTATTTTATTTTTAGATTTTCTTTGTTATTTGTGATGGTTTGATTACAGGTGCTGGTGAAACCCGATCTACACCTGATATCATTGTAGACATGATGGATTTGGATCCTACAATGACCAATCCAAAACCGGCAACGTATTTGGCCATTGCTGATGGTGAAAGACAATTGAATAAAGCAAAAGTGGTAAGAGAAAGATAGAGTGTACATTACGTCTTTTAACAATTTCTCTCTTCAGTTTGCCGGTCATTATAAAGGTGTTCCCTGTATTACTATTGTAAAGTGTGGTACTGAAGAAGAGGCCAAGACATCAAAACCAGGAAACCGTGGTAAAAGAGATTCACAATTGATCCTTATGAGTTTCTTTCAACGTGTCTTGTTTAACGATCGCTTATCTGAATTGGATTATGAAATGTTTTGGAAAATGACTTGGCTTATGAAAGGTGTCACACCTGATAAATTTGAAACCGTTCTAATGGTAAAAAAAACCAAAAAAGATTCATTTAAACTGCTTTCAATAACCTTTTGCTTTCATAGGTCGATGCTGATACAAAGGTATTACCAGATGCCTTAACTTATATGGTGGCAGCAATGGCAAATGACATTACCATTATGGGACTTTGTGGAGAAACCCGTATTGCAAACAAAAGATCATCATGTAGGTTTTTTTTTTCTATTTTAAACCCTTTATTATATATTTACACATTACTCTAGGGGTCACTGCTATCCAGGTGTTTGAATACTACATCTCTCATCATTATGCCAAGGCATTCGAATCTCTATTCGGTATTGTAACCTGTCTTCCAGGCTGTTTCAGCATGTACCGCATCAAAACCCCCAAAAACGGGGCGTGGGTACCCATCCTCGCCAACCCTGACATCATTCTTGAATACAACCAAAACGTCGTCACCACATTGCACGAAAAGAACCTCTTGCTTTTGGGTGAGGATCGATTCCTCAGCACGCTCATGCTGCGTACATTTCCAAGACGCCAAATGATGTTTGTCCCGCAAGCCAAGTGCAAGACGGTGGTGCCAGAGGATTTCAAGGTGCTTCTATCACAACGTCGTCGTTGGATTAATTCCACCGTGCATAACCTAATGGAATTGGTGCTGGTCTCTGATCTTTGCGGTATTGCGTGTTTGTCGATGCAGTTTTCGGTGTTTATTGATTTGATTGGTACGTTGGTGCTGCCTGCTGCGATTGTCATGACCGTTTATCTTATTGTGGATACCGCCATCTCGACAAACCCACAGTGGCAGTCGCTGGCGCTTTTGATTGCTATTTTGGGCCTGCCGGCTGTTTTGATTACAATTACGACATTTAAATTAATTTATATCATGTGGATGATCGGTAAGTGAAAAGAGACAAGGCGAGAGATTTGAATTTAACAACGTATGTAGTTTATATCATTGCATTGCCAGTTTGGAACTTGGTGCTTCCATTGTATTCATTCTGGCACTTTGATGATTTCAGCTGGGGCGCAACGCGTGTAGTTGCAGGTGAAAAGAAAAAGGATAGGGGACATTTGGACGCAGAAGGTAAATTCGATCCTTCTCGCCTGGTCATGAAGAAATGGGAAGATTGGGAAGCAGAACGCACAGGACAACGCTTCAACACCAATAGCAGCAAAATGACACTAAAAACACCGGTCATGCTGATGGATAATAGTACAAATGAATCAACAAAAGGTTCTTTGAATAATACAAGTAGTGGGTCTTTTGGAACCATGTTTAATGATAGGAAAATGTTTGGAGCTTCACCACCATAAGATATATTTATAAAACAACAAAAAATAAAGTATTATATATTCCCCCCCCTCTAACTTTCATAATCAACAGCAATCAAATCCTCAAAGGTAGGCTTGTATTTGGTTACAAAGTCCAAATGAGCTTGGTGATTGGCATAAAGAGGAAGGTCCTAGAATAGAGCATTGTCTGTTAATATCTTTAGCTAATATGTATCGCAAAATAAGAACTTACATCTTTCTTTTCCAATTCAACAACCCAACCCCATTCATAACCCTTGCTTCTATCGGTAAAGGTCTTGCCAGCTGTGCAGGCAGTGATTTGGGGAATGTCATCCTTCAAGGCAATCACGTCCTTGATGATCTGTTCCTTTAGTTCTTCGGTCACTTCAGGCTTGAATTTGACAATAACTATATAGAGGTTTAGATATAATTCATACTTGTACAATGCGATATACTTTACCTACGTGAACAACCTTCATTTTTTTTTTACTTTGGTTAAAAAGAGAGAGATGTAAAAACGCGATGATTATTTTTTCCCCAGGAAAAAAAGATTTAAGTTTATTGGTCACATGAAAAGATGAACATTTAAGCCAATCGGAAGTTGTTATTAAAAGTGTCCTCTCTTTTTTTTTCTCCGGGATGACAGTTTTTCATTTTTATAAAAAAAAGTGCCCTGAAAGGCAAAAAGGACATCCCAAGATATTGATCTGTCTTGTGTTTCTGTCTCCTTTCTCGATTGATAATAGACTAATCGTTTTTTTTTTGTTTTTTTGTTTTTTAGTTTCCGGAAATATGCTTCCGATGGTAATAAGTTGAGTGGAACATTTTTATCCGAAAGAAAAAGTGGAATTGAAAATCTACTATATATACTGTCTGTGGTCTGTTTACTCTCAATTTGTACATCTCATGAAAAAAAATATCAATGAGTCAAATATGAGGCTATACTAACCAGAGCTATCACCATTTTCATATACGTTACAAGTTCCGCCAACTTCTCCCTTACAGGTATGGCCATTAAAAGCACAAAAGGCCTGACAAAGGTCGGTATATACAAGATCTAGGCAGGGACCATGGTAATCGAAGTAACCTTGGCTGCATGAGCTGCTAGTATTATTATCACATCCTCAAACACGGCCATCGCCCTTGAATAAGTTACAGGTGTTTAGGGAGAGGTCGTCACATTGAACGAGCTCATACGAGGATCCAAGTTGCATGAGGCAAGCAGAGAGAACCAAGAGAATACCGGTGGATTTTTTTTTGAAAAGAAGATGATTTTGTTTGCTCTTAAAGAAAATGAGTGTTTTTTATATTAAAATAAAGTAGACGCGAAGAAAATTGCTTTTGGGGAAAAAAGTGAATCTCATCTAGGTTACAAAATATAATAGGACCTTTTTTTAAGTGATATACTCTTTATGGGGTAGCTTATATTTCTATTTTTAAAGAAAATACCCCTTTTTGAAGAAGTTAGAAATGACATATTACGATGTGACATTTCAATTGTCCTATGAATTTGGAAAATGCTTGGGTGATCCATACAGGTGCCATCAATGAAATGAACTGACTGGAAATTTGAGTTTGTATTACTATTATAAACAATTGGGATCTATTTAATTTACACAGTGTCTATTTATATGTATATAGAAATAAAGAATGGCGAATAAAAACAGTCGAATCTTTTACTCAATTACACTTCTCATTATAGTCTAATTCAAATAAAAAGGAATTGGGTATGAAGTGTCATCAACACTGCTAAAGATGCTATGTATAGTGCAGTATTAAATGAGTTAAAGCTTCTATGATGAGAGAGTCAGAATTTATTTCAATGGGTAATTGAGATAATAATAGTAAAGACAAAATAAGTTCGTCAATGGTAAC
>VCJJ01001401.1:30126-41734 GCA_024139415.1 Backusella tarrabulga
ACCAAGTCTCTCAAAGAGCTTGAGCAGCAAAGAATAAGCCGAACAAGGATGAGAAACTTCATTTACCAGTAAACAATGGATTCAATCCCAAGGAAAATTCGAAACTCAAAGAAGAATTGCATAATATTGTCTCTTCTAACAAAGTGTAAATAGGAATATTTTACTCAAAAGTCTTATTCCGGGTAATTGTGTTCATTAAAAACCAATTTAGTTTTCTTTTTTTCTAAAAAAAGACGAGAATGTTTATTAATTCAACCTATTGCTCCATTGAAAAATAAGCTAAGCATTGCACATATACAAGTAGATGTTTGAAATGATTCTAATGGCAAGTATCGCAAATAATAGCGATTCCTTACAGCGGTTTAAATAAACTTGGTCAATTCAAGCGCGTTTTTTTTGTGGACACGAAGTCGCTTTTTAGTACAATGCATCTCGAAAGATATGAAACATTTGAACTGAGTTCGTAAATAATAATAATAATAATAATAATAATAATAATAAATAATAATAAAAAGTAAATAACGCCTCTTCTCACTCTTTTTATTTCTTTTTCTCTTCATTTACCTCAACATTAACAAGACAAAATGGCTAAAACGCGAAGTCAAACAGGAGAACTTGGTATAAAAAAGGAAGAACAGGAAGATAGTAAACCTACTATGCTTTTAAATGGTGTCAACAGTACAACAAGGAACAAGATAACAAAACGAAAACCATCGCAAAACAGAAACAGACGCTTACCTGCTCAACAAATCAAGGTGGAAGAAGACACCGATACCAAATCATTATTGCAGTCAACACCAAATTATTCAAAACGTACAAAAGGACAGCGCATTTCACAAGAACAAATAAATAGACTTATTGATTATGTTGTGAACGATAAGATGACCATACGTGAAGCTGCACGTACAGTAAAAATATCCTACAGTGCTGGACGCGATCACTACAATGTATACAAGGGCAACCCAGAAAATAAAATAACATTGTCACGAAATCAATTTACGCACCCTCAAAGAGTTTATACACAGCAAGACATTGGAAATCTCATTGCATATATCGAAGGTGACAAAATGACTATACCAAAAGCTTCATCAAAAGCAAACATGATTTGTAGCAATGGCTACTACTTCTACAACAAATACTTGCAAGATCCAAATCGTGCCATTCCAGTACCCCGTTCGAAACAAATTTATACACAAGATCAAAAGGACGAATTCATTGGCTACGTTGTTAATGACAAGATGACTATAAGGGCGGCTTCAAAAAAAGCAAAAATGGAACTTTATGTAGGGAGACAATATTACCACAAGTATTTCAATAAACAAAATCGTGATATCGCTACTCCAAGTCATATAACTACTCCTAGCCGTTATACACAAGAAAAGATAAAAGAGTTAATTAGCTATATTGTCAATGACAAGATGACCACAGCCGCTGCTTCGAGAAAAGCAAATATAAATGATACATCTGCTAGATATCACTATCGACAATATTTAAGAGACAATAATATGGAAATGCCAGTGTTGAAAATCACTAAACGTTACACACAAGATGAAATCAATGAATTCATTGGCTACATTGCTGACGACAAGATGAGCATAATAGCAGCTTCGAAAAAAGCTAACATGAATATAACTACTGGCTGGAAATATTACCAACAATATCTAAAGGAACACAACCTTGGAACACTTACTCGAAAATATACACCAGATAAAATCAAAGAATTGATTGGATATATTGTTGACGACAAGATGCCTATAATAGCAGCTTCGAAAAAGGCAAATATGAAATACAATACAGCCTATGGATGCTATCGCCGATATTTACAGGATCCGAAGAATGATATACCTACTCAACGTCGTTCTATTCTCAAGAATGAATAATAGTCTGCTATGGTGAATTTCTCTTCAAAAAAAATAATAAAATAATGGATTGTGATGCGAAAAAGCAAAATATAAAATATGTCATAATAAAATAAATTGAAACTGAAAGATCTCCTTTCTCGCTTTATTAAACACTTGTATTTATACTTTAATAATTAACAATATGCTTTGTTATTAAATGAAAAGACGGGTAAAGTCAACATTGTTTGATCTATTCGGCATATAGAGTGGTGATGATGTATTATTAGTACAACGAGGCACCTAATATCGGTGGATTATTTGTTCCTGAATAAACAATCAATTACTATGATAATTGCTATTGGCTTTGTTCATGCTGGCTAAATGATTTATGCCGTGGTGCTTATATGTTTGATATATATCAGACATGATTCTAGAAGCTACTAGGCGTTGGGATTGTGCACATCAGATTAAATGCAAGTGTATGTTAATTGTGAATTGTAAAAAGACCATAATGATAAAAATAAAATGACTACAAAGATGTACACAATTGAACATTTATCTCATTTTCTTTCAAGTGTCTTTCTCAATAGTGTTTATTTGTAACATGTTCTTTTCCTTGATGTGATGCTTCTTGTAAAACATGAAACACGTAACTGAGTTTGAACATTGGTAAATATAAAAAGTAAACAACACCACTTGGACTTTATTCTCGTTTTTCTCTTCTCTTCACTTACCCCAACAGTATCAAAAACAAAATGGCTAAAACGCGAAGCCAAACAAGAAATATTAAAATAAAAAAGAACGAAGGAGAAGAAGAAGAAGACTGTAGGCCTACTCTACATTTGAATGGTGCCACCAGGACGACAAGAAACAAGATAACAAAACCAAAACCATCCAAAAACAAAAACAGATCTTTACCTGCTCAAAAAGTCGAGGTGGAAAAAGACACTGATACCAAGTCTCTATTGAAATCAACATCAAAATCTTCAGAGCTACCAAAAGGACAGCGCGTTTCACAAGAGCAAATAAATCAACTTATTGGTGCTATAGTGAGCGATAAGACAGGTATGGTAAAAGCTGCACAAAAAGTTAAACTTTCCTTCGCTACAGCACAATATTACTACAACATATACAAGAACGATCCAGACAAGAAAATACCATCACCACGAAATCAATTGATGTGCCTTAAAAGATTCCCTACTCAGGAACACATTGAAAATCTTATTAAATACATTAACAACGACAAAATGACTATAAAAGCAGCTTCAGAAAAAGCAAACATAACTTGTCAATCTGGCTATATATACTACAACAAATATTTGAACGATCCAGACCATAACATTCCTAAACCACGTTTGTATCAAAGCTACACACAAAATCAAAAGGACGAATTCATTGGCTACATTGTCAACGATAAGATGACCATAATGGATGCTTCGAAAAAAGCAAATATGAGTGAAGCCAGTGGCATCAAATTTTACCGACTATATCGAAAAGATCACAATATCGAGGTAACTCCAAATCACGTCACACAGGACCAAATAAATAAACTCATAAGGTGTATTGTCGATGACAAAATGAGCATTAGAGCAGCTTCGAAAAAAGCAAATATGCATCACCTTACTGGCGGAAGGCATTACAAGCGGTATCTAAACAATCAATAGCGAGGTTCGTTTAATTGGCGTCTTTGGTTCGTTTCTGCTCCTATGAATTTAATAGTAGTTTACACTGCTGAACCCTTCATCCTTTAAAAACAATATCCTGATTTGTAAATTGTAAAAAACTATGATAATAAAGCAAAAAAACTATAAATTAAAATGCATACACTCGATTATATAACCAATACTCCGCTTTCTCTACTTTTTTTATTCGTGAAATGGCTTTTCCGTTGAGATAAGCCTCTGGTAAACACATAATGAAACACTTTAACGGTCCCAAATAAACAAAGCAAACAACAGCGCGAGTTGAAATCGTTCTCTTCTCATTTTTACTTTTTTTTCTGTTCATTCACCCCAACATTAACAAAGCAAAAGTAGCATGGCTAAAACGCGAAGTCAAACGGGAGATCTTACTATAAAAGAGGAGGAAGAAGAAGACCGTAAACCTACTCTGCTTTTAAATGGTGTCAGCAGCACAACAAGGAAAATAACAAAACGAAAACCATCGCAAAACAAGAACAGCGTTTCACCTGCTCAAGAAGTCAAGATTGAAGAAGACACTGATACCAAATCATTATTGCAGTTATCCCCAAAATTACCAAAAGGACAGCGCGTTTCACAAGAACAAATAAATCGGCTTATTGATAATGTTGTGAACGACAAGATGAGCATACTTGAAGCTACGTGTGTAGTAAAACTATCCTGCCCTACAGCACGCTATTACTACAATGAATACAAAAACGATCCAGAAAAGAAAATAGCATTGCCACGAAACCAATGTACGCACCCTCAAAGAGTTTATACACAGCAAGGCATTGGAAATCTCATTGCATATATTGAAGACGACAAAATGACTATATCAAAAGCTTCATCAAAAGCAAACATAACCTCTGACAGTGGCCGTTACTACTACAACAAATACTTGCAAGATCCAAATCATAATACTCACATACCCTGTTCGTATCAAAGTTACACACAAGATCAAAAGGACGAATTCATTGACTACGTTACCAATGACAAGATGACTATGAGGGCGGCTTAGAAAAAAGCAAAAATGGATCTTCGTGCAGGAAAACAATATTACCACAGGTATTTCAATAAACAAAATCGTGATATCGCTACTCCAAGTCATATAACTACTCCTAGCCATTATACAGAAGAGCAGATAAAAAGGCTAATTAGCTACATTGTCGACGACAAGATGACCATAGCGGCTGCCTCGAGAAAAGCAAATATGAAATACAATACAGCCTATGGATGCTATCGCCGATATTTAAAGGATCCAAAGCATGATGCACTACCTGATATTTTTGATTCTGATATCTGTTCCCAAAAATGAATGATTGTCTGTTCTCATAAATCTTTCATGTATAGTAAAAACTGCTGATTGAAAATAAGCATCCTTTTATTGTAAATTCTGGAAGACTATAAATAAAATAATGGTTAAAATGCAAAGGATCGATTATACTATCAAAGTGGTTGGAATGAAGTCTTCTTTTTAATCAAAGCTCGCTCATGAGCGTTTAGCAAACTATATAAACCCCCCTCTTTCCAATATAGACAACCAATAATTTAGAATTCAAACTTACTTGAACAATAAGAGCAAACTATAGAAGAAGCTGGGAACCAAATAGGATACCCTCTTGCTCAAATCGAAAATGAAAAGGAAAAGAAATAATGAAACTTGTGGATAAACTTGACGAAGAAATAGATATTTCAACTATGCCCCAATAAGAAATATTATTTCAATCAAAGTAACTAGGAAACAGAAACTCTTGGTTTCAAAAAGAATAAAGAAAAAATGATCGTTACTGAAAAGAGTCTTTATCGTAGCAAATGAAATATATTTTTTATTTTTTATTAAACAGGACTACAAGTATTAGTAATTCTTTGGTTACTCATTAATAATTTTTATCGAGAAGTCCCAAGCGCTTCCAAATTTCCACAAGTATATGCAGGTGCTCTCGAGTAATTTTATTAGGACCATCAAATCGTTTATAATCCCTTGGATTGACTTTATGTATTTGAAATCCATATTTTCTACGTTAACGCTTTTGTAACTTTGTTGGGATAGCTTTAAAAGAATCACGTTTGTCGATTTTCACTTTTCCTCCTTTAATCAGGATTGGTTTTGGGGATGATGAGACAGCATGCAAACCTCTTTCTTGCAGCTTGTTTCTTTGGTTAGCTTGGATGTTTGGACCAGTTGAAGATGGTGCACCTATATAGGCAACAGTAGACACACCTTGGTCATAGATAGATACAGCAGATAAAATACTACACAATAGCAAACCTAAGGATAAGGATATTGAGATACACATTGGAATTGTTTTTCTATAAAACTAGAAGTAATGTGTGATAGATAATATTATATCAAAAAAGCAACTTTATATAGGCGTATTATTTGTCATTTTAGATATAAAAGAGAATCTTCACTCTAATAATGCATTATAATACTTTCTTTACCATAGCTTAGCCTGTACCTTTGAGTACTGCATTATGGCAATTTCAACATTGCAAATTCGGCTTTCAAGTTCCTACAGCTGTCGTTCATTGACCATTTCCACTCTGGCTGCTATAACATATGAAAAAAAAAAAAGACTTGTGTAATAATACTCTCATAATGTATTCCGATCTCAAGGCTATTCTATTGATGAGCTTTTCGATTTACAGGTTCAACTGTATTATGTACTTAAAGTGTTATTACAAAATACATTTGAGGAGTATGCAGGAGATATTCTATCGGACCCCTAAAGAAAAAAAATATATATTAAGAGTGATTACTTTACCGATGGATGGATAACTTATAGGTGCGTAATACCGGATCGAATATGGATATAAAGATCAAAGTGAGGCAAAACAAAGGAAAGAACTATACTTAAGAATAATGGTTAAGATGCACACGTTTTTATATTTTATATTGTCATTAGTCCTTAAAGTTTGTGAAACCCACGTATTAATTTTATTCTTACTGTCTTTTGGTTAATGACTAACTACTGCTCCATGTAACTGCCAGATGAGCTGTAGCTGTCGAATTGTTGTTCATCAGTGGTTTGATTGTAAGTTTTCTTTTTCCTTTTCTTTTTCTTTTGTGTTACGTGTTTATTACGATTCTGTTATGATGGAGCCAATAGGCAGATGCCTAAGAATTAAAGTCCGTTTTTTAGTCAACTTGGTAATTAAGCACAAAAGTTAGTTAGACATTAAGCATTCTTGTTTATACTTAATACTTAACTACATGTATTTTAAGCATTGTCTTTGTCTGCCACTTTTCTTGTGTGGTGCATCGGAGCTAAATCGCCCAGTGTGACTTATTTTGAAAAATAGTGACGTCAGCTTTGTTTACCATTTTCAATCAAAATAAAATCGTGTCAACTTTTTTTTTATTGATCCTTCCCTTTTTTTTACCTTTAATTCATTACATCTAGTTCGCGCGTTAATAAGGCATTCTACAAGCTCTCCGCTAATTTACTGTTCTCAAAGTCACATTTACAGTTCCCTTTTATTAATCTCGCTTCACAGCTACACACAAAGTCCTTTCGAGGCTCATTTATAAATCGCCTATAAGGCTCATCTTACTCAAGCTTAGCTCCGTCTACAGCCCTCAACTTTTAAAGTTCTATTTACAACTATATTTAAAGCGCTCTTTTTTTTCCGGTGGTTTCGCTCCTTTACACCATTTCCTCTTCATCTGTTAATTAATTTAGTTAATTACTTATTTTTCAAGAATGCCCAGTATTAGATACTCATTTCGCAGTTCTACAATTAACGCAGGAATCATTTCCGAACAGCGTCGTAATGAAGGTGACACCCGAAGAGAACAAACCCGTGCCCGACGACGAGTAAGAACCGCCGTAAGTGCCTCGTCCCGCGTGTTGGAACACCCGCAGAACGCTGTGATGCCAATCGCTTCTCAAGCATTGGCAAGTGATCAGTTAGTAGGCGGCGACCAGCCAGAGGTAACTGCACAGGTTACTTCAGTGTCTGCAGAGTCGGTAGTACACATGCCAAACCCTGCTGAGCACCGCGTTGCTACGGCAACTGCAAGCCAGTGGTTAGTAGGTACTGGAACCCGACGACAGGTAGTTGCTCCGGCAATTGCCTTGTCTACTGCGTCGGAAGAATCATTGCCGACCTCGGTAGTGGCTGAAGCTGAACTTGTAGCAACTGCTACAGACCCAGTGAATGTATCACCCGCAACTGGCTCTGGTATTGGAACAAAGAGATCGTCTCGATCACCATCTCCCTTGGCTTCGGACAAGAGAAGACGTGTTGAACGATTTGGTTCATCAGGAGAGGGTAGCTCCTGGCAGGTAGCAGAGTCCTCGGCTGCTGCTATGGCTAGGACTACTAGCGCTTTACAAAGTCCTGCAGTAGGAGAAGAGGTAGCAGGCATTATCGATGTCGATGTTGAGATGTCTGAGGCCACAGCCGTGGTTTTGGAATCACCAGCATCTCACCTTGCTTCTGATATGGAAGAGGTAAGTTTATTGTTGGGTTTGTCTGGGGACGAAGCAGCTCCAAGAGAAGCACCAGTTTCTCCACGGGTATTGGATGCTGCGGAATCCATGATGGGTTTGGGTTGGGTACAGCCAGTGCCTACTCCACTCCCTTCACCAGATGCCTCATCATTGATGACATCACCACCACCACCACCACAACAGCAGCCACAAGTACCCACACCAGTGTCTGCCAATGACATGGAAGCCGCCCAGGCCATGTTGGGTTTGTGGTCTCCCGCCTCGCTCCCCCTGCCACAACAAGAAGCACCGCCATCGCCACGAGTCTTGAGTGCTGCGGAGAGCATGATTTATTTCGCTGAGGGATCAGCGGCCCCTCTCTCTCCCCCTCCACAAGCACCACCATCGCCACGCACCTTTCAAGCTGCAGCGAACTTGTTCGGCATTGCCCGACCTGAAGACGAGAACCAGGTATTGGATGCGGGCATCGCTCTTATGGGAATGCTGTTTCCTGCAGCTCCACGCGTGGTGTCCGAGGAAGAAAAGGCTCGCCGCCGGCAATATCTGGATGCAAATATGCCAGCATCACCCTACAATGCTGGTATGCTGGATCGAATTGTCGGTAGATTCGAGCAGTGCTCAATTTGCTTGGACGTGCCAAGAGAAGGAGAAACAATGGTACGTATTCTCGATTGCCGCCATGCCTTCTGCCAAGAATGTATTGATCGCTGGTTACAAGAACACCTGACAGGCACCTGTGCTACTTGTCGTCAGGTGTACTTCAGATCCAATACAGGGCATGGTGGTAATTGAGAATAAAAACCATGGGATATTACGAAAGGTAAAATAGTAGTGGCATTCATTTCTTTATTTATCTTGCTGACTTGCATTCTTTTTTTAGCAGTATGAAATGAACAAATCAAAGTAACGAACAACTAAAAGAAGAAACAAATGCAAAAACAAGAAGCAAGAAACAAAGAATGACAGCTGAAGGAAGCACGAGCAACTAAACAAATCAAGAAGCCCAACAAAGTCGTTATGAAACAAACAAGAAATCAATGAAAGAAATGATCCAATGACAAGCTGTACCGAACGGAGAATCAAAACCATGTCACATGAACGTTTTATTTATTTTCCAACTGAAAATAATATTACAACGTATTTCGCCAAAAAAACATGTCAAGACAAACAAGTAATGACACAAGACACACAGGAAAAACAAGGAACTAAAAAAGAAAGACTGAAATCACAAGTACAACCGACAGTCATGACAGCATGGGCTAAAGCAAGAAGATCCGAAAAGGCCTGGGCAACATCATTTGCACATGCAGAGCCGATTTTCTTTTTAAAGCAAAAGGCAGCTTTGGTGGAAGTTGCTAATGATAAAAAGGGCGACTTGATTATCTATTTTGCTTGCGGGAAAAAGAGAGAAAAGGTTTTGTGCTTATGATGCTATCGGTAGAAGCCAAACAAACTATCGATAAAGAAGAAAGGAGTCAACAAAGCGATCGGTAAAGCTATGCGAAAGATCGTTTTACTGGTTCTATTTTTTCGACCAATGGGTGGTAATGAAAAGCGTATTTGATGTGAATCAATGGTAAGCATCTTTATATCATTATTATATTGTTTGAAACAAGGCTCTAATACATTCTCTCTTTAGTAATGTTGAAACACAGCAATAGGTGGTGAAAAAAGAGTTGTAAGTAGCAAAAATGTGGAAGCTTGTCAGGATCTCAAAGCAAGGTAAAAAACATAAAAGTTGAATTGATGGAAGTGTGTATTTATATATTTACTCTTAAATAGGATGAGCTTTATCAAGTCAACACTATTGATGAAGGGATTCTTGAAAAGAAATGGAAACTTTATTTCTTTGGCTTTGGGGAAGTTGACGGTGATTGATGATAATACCTGACACCAAAATGGAGTTGAGCGACCAAACCTAAACGTGAAAACCTGGAGATGAGTCTAGACGATCGTTTCAAGCCAATACAGCGATAGTCTTGGGTGGTTTATATGCGAGATGATACCAACACGTAGAGCCAATAGAACAAAAGGCAGTCAACTATTTTTTGTTCTGAGGACTTTGGATGTAGCTTAGTAAGAAGAAATGGGCAACGGGATCATCGGATCCTAAGGATGATGACGGAAAAGCGACCGATTTGAACAACCCGATCAGATCACAAGGATGGAACTGGATACAACTACTGCAGTGGGTAAGTGTGATGAGCTACAAAGCACTTGAAACTGTGGGCAATGTCGAGAAACTATGAGATGAAACCAGAGTCAAAGGGTGTCATCGAATCCAATCAAGGGAACTGGTATCCAGGGTACAATCAAATGCTAGCAAACTATGGAGGGGGTGCATTTGATTATACACATCCTCGCTTTTCCGCCGATCATCGAAAGAACAAGCATAGTAATTTAATTGATATACAGTAAGTATATAAGAGTGAGCAGTGATATGATGAATCCTTTTATTAACATGGTGTTGTTTATAGACTGCAAAAAGTGACATTGACTTGAAACAAAACGAAATGAACGAAAAGAAGCAATGGTCTGATAAACGAAGTGCAATAGCGTGAAATGAAGAGAAACAAAACGATTTGACAATGTCTAACAGCAACACAAACGGAATGCCAAATGACATTCCAAAACAAAACGAACACAAGATCAATTTTCATTCCATTCCATTCCAAACGAAAACTGCAACTACAACCAACTTCCTTTCAAGTCAAGACACATCGCTCTTTGTGGAACAATTAAACGAGGTCATGAAAAAACATCAAACCAAAATCATGCTGGAATCTTATATCAATCGAAGAGATTCATAAAGAAGGCAAACAACAAAAACCATGAATACCAAAAGATATGGTCAAGCAAGCACGAACAATAACTACTGGAGTAAAACACTACTAGATTGACATCTCACTCACATTACAGCTATTTGTGGTGGAGCTCAACCTGATCATATTACTTGAAACAGCAAAACAAAATAACGCTGGATCCCATACCAAATTTTTGATCAATCAAGAATTGAAAACGAGAACTACTGGAATAACACACTGGTACATTGGCATCCATTTCCATTGTAACTATTTGCGGTGAAACTCAACCTGATTGTATTCTATACAACAACAAGAAATATTGTTAATGTCGAATCTCATATCAACTCATGAGGTTCATGTAGGGGACAAATGAATACAGCCATGGACACCAAACAAAGCAAAACAATGGATTTAGCCTGGTTTTAATCCTACATTTTTGGGATTGATGAATAATACAAGATTTATTGGTGATCAAATGCATCTGATACAAAAAGAAGACATGAAACAGTTACAATACTCATTCAAGCTACTGATGATCGAATTCAAGACAAAAGCATCGAAGACATGCCTTTTAAATACTATTTTGAAAGGAAGACAAAGTTTGGAATGGGATGGAATGGAATGGAATGAATTCTAGTTGATTTGAATCAAAAAAAAATCAAGACAAAACGAAACAAGGTAATTTACTAAAGTGTTTATATTTGGGTTTATGTTGATGATATTTATATTATTATTAAGATAGAAATACAAAGCTTATTTAATAAGGGAATATTTGAATAACAGAAAAGCTACAACAAGCAAAAAAAAAAAAAAAAAAAAAAAAA
>VCJJ01001404.1:4110-18587 GCA_024139415.1 Backusella tarrabulga
CGAAATTAGCCAACAAGAGATTGCAGAAAAAAAGCGCCGTAGAAGAGAGTCACACAATGCAGGTAAATTAATTTATATATATTTATACATGAAGTATAGCAGTAGAAAAATATACTGAACGTTTCATTCATGTAGTTGAAAGACGAAGACGTGAAAATATAAATGAACGTATTCAGGAACTTGGCACTATGTTACCCGAAGCAATGATCGAAGAATTAACCAACCCAAATGCAACAAACGGGAATAATAAGCCGAACAAAGGTGCGATATTACGGAAATCAGTAGATTATATCCGTGATTTGCAACAAGATATTATAAGTTACAAGCAACGTGTGAAGGAAATGGAAAAAGAATTGAACCTTTTACAGGCTTCAAAATAATCATCTTCCTTTGCTGTGAGTTTTAATTTATTATGTGTCTATTCCCCTTTCACTTTACCCTTTTCCCATACCTCCTTTGTAAATTACCTTTTCCCTTTTTTTTCCCTTTACCTTTTTTTATTGTATGCTTATAATTTTTTTTATGACGATCATTATTTATATGTATTGTTTAAATAGTAGATAGCTTGGAGTGACAATCAAATTCTTCATTAAAAAAGATTATATATAGCAGTGTAACAATGATCGGAAGCATCATCTTTCTCATGTGACTAATAGCCATTCTTCTCTTTTTTTTTATAAAAAAGAAAAACCACCTGGAACAATAAGGTGGATATATATTTTACTAGAAAATTAAGCTGTACATAAGTGGAAGGCTGACAACAATGTAATAATTCTATTTTATATAAGATAGTGTATATATTACTTCCACTCGTTGCTACAAGGTTTTAGGCTTTGGAGTTATTGATACAACTGAATTCTCACCATTATCTTCAGGTGTCATTGATATGTTTAGTCAATTTCTATTTTTAAAACTTTTTATGCTGAGAGAATCAAAGTAAGAACCTTTAATAATATAGATGAAACCAAAAACAACAATAAAGAGCTTCCTTTCATGATAAAAAATCTTAGTGAGCGCTGGGATGGATTTGTTAATTAAAAAATCATTATTATCACCACTATGTTGTTCAAATAGAAGTACTGGCCTTTGTACCGTATATATTGACAGTGTTAATCATACATGTGCCCCAAAACCTGAGAAATAATCGAAATTTGTAAATGTTTGCTTCATATGAAAACTTGGGATCCTTTTATGGTCTACAAAATTAAGCTAATTCACATATTATTCATCGGGAGGTTTCCGTTTGTCCATGGTGGAACTTGAAAGTTTTTTTTTTCCAATTTATAAATTAGTTTTGAGCAACCAGACATATCTTATAATGTCTCAATTGGATGATCAGTTGAACAAAGTCATCAGGTGAACGGTTGGGTTTCTTGATCAGGTTTTTTTCCATAATCTTGGTAGACAAATGTAATTGATTCATTCTTGTGGATAAGTTGATCAAACTTGGCCACACCTGTCTTAAAATCATTTGATATTTGATCATTGTTATATAAATTTAATTCCTGGGGAAAAACGCTCTTTCTATGATTAAATTTACTTTTAAAGCTTTATAAAAGTGGAGACCATTTCTCATAACAAGTTGTATTACACTAGTTTGGTGGAACTTACCCATCACAAATATAAATTTATTGAAGCGACAAACAACAGTTCCTTAGAAAAAAAAATTAATTGTTATATTCATGAATATACAGTTAATATTTCATCCTAATTATTACTAGTGCGTATATAGACTTTACCTCTTTGAGGAAAGGAAGTTTTCCGTTTTTCAAAATCAAAGTGATATATCTTAAAAACGGTTGCCATGTTAATAAACACGAGGTCTTTCGTCACGGGTCATTGAGGTCTGTTCATTAAGACAAATGGAAATGAATCAGAAGATCTAATCTTTTCCTTGTAGCGAGGCATTCTTAGAATATACTGTAATCAATGTTTCACGATAGTACATATATTTTAAACTTAAAAAGATCTTCCTGTTCCCGCCAATATTTCTACCCCGTGACAAAATAGCGAAAATAGATTAACTTCTTCTCCACAGAAATGCACTTTTTTAGAGCATATCCATCAGTGACCTTAATTCTATACTTAAATAGAGTCATGATCAAAACTCCAAAATCAAAGACACCGATTTAAATTTCACTGTACTCCGACCTTGTAGATTTTCTCTATCTATCTCTTAAATAAGAGGGGTTTTAGAGAAAAATGACAATGAGCTCTGGTTAGAGATAGAATTGGAGGCACCACTAAGCCTTTGCTTTGTCATTTTTCTTTCCCTAATTAGTGAAATCGGGCTTTTAGAGGTACCGTTGGATGTTCTCTTAGCCTTCCATGTCACATTATCTTGTAGTGTCAGTTGAATTTGTATTTGATTCTATATTTTGAAACTGATGATATTTCTTGACCATTTTGAACCCTATCAATAATTGTTTTTTCTTGAGCAGCAGAAAAATGTTTTTTTTTATTTATTTCTTGGCAAAGTTTATAAAAAGAATATTTTTGGAAAAGGGGTAATAAACATTTGGTTATGATTTTTCAAGTATATCAGTCCACTTCTAGTTTTTTCATGAATAATATCGTCGTTTAATTTTAAAACAATATGTAATTTTAATGTTAGTTTAATGTTTAATGCACTCTTACCTCAATGCTTCCTTTTTTATTTCAAAATGGAGTAGTGATAACAGTGCTGCATGCTCAGCTGTTGACCTTCTTAAAGTATTATTCATGTAAAGTAGGGGTTTTTGAAGTATTTCGTAATAGGGTCTTAATAGCTCATATAGACTTGATTAAAATCATCTCACTTTGAACCAATAGCCAACTCCTAGATTGCTTGCACGGGCCAACTTGCGCTCTTGTAATTTTAACCCAGTTTTACCACTAGTTTGAATCTCCTTTCCGACACATCATATACGAAAGTTACAGTTTGATTCCGGTCATATTAAGTGAGGCACTCGAAGCAGGTCCCTATAAAATAGTAAATTATTTTTGATAGGCAAATACAAGTGTATTGAATTTAAAGTTCAACAAATGAATTGTGTATATATGGTTCTGAGTGCCCACTTACATCTCCCAAAAAAAAAAGTTCGTGTATTATAGTTACTGCTAACAAAGCAAAGTTGCTCTGTAAAAAATATCTTTTCAACCTGATCAAGCAACACAAAAATAAATTACATTGAACAAGAATAAGTTGGTATGATTTCATAAATAAAATCTTATATACTTTGTGTCAGCAGAAATACTGCTAGCGTGGTGTTACAGAGTGTTTTTATCGTGAAATGAATAAGGTCCCACATTTTTCTAACTTGTGTCTCACTTTCCTAAAAGAGAAACGCTTTAAAAGTTTCTGTTACAGATAAATAAAAGCAAACTTATTTTATTGTAGTTTATATATACATAGTCTTTTGTTTGTTTAAAAATTCTATTAAAAAGCCATATTCATTGCCTTCATGGAGTATTCAACACCCAAGAAAGTGGCTGCGTTAGCAGGGAAAGCTCTCAACATAGCAGGGCCGAGACCTCTGAAGAGAGCGCTGGGACCATCAGCCTTAACAGTCTTCTTGAGACAGTCAACCAAGCCAGTGTAAGTACCAGCAGGTGCGGATTGAAGACGAGATTTAAGTACATCAGGTGGGATAGCAATAGTCCACATAGCAACACCAGCCATACCTTAATTTGAAAATTAATGTATTGTTAGATTGATTATATTAGTTACGGTCTCTTCTCCGTCCTGTCCCTCCTCTTTATAGCAAAAATACATTTATAAATGATACATACCACCAGCGAACAAAACAGCACCAAAGCTCAAATCTTCAGCACGAGCACCGGCAGGTGTAAGACTCTTCTTGATCAATTCATAAGCAACAAAGTAAGCAGCGGAACCGGGTGAATCGCGTAATAAAGTTGCACCTGTGCCTCTAAAGATGGAGCGAAGACCACCTTCTTTGTACAACTGAGCTACAGCATCCAAAGGACCCTTATACTTTTGCTCACCACCTTGGCCCTGGATTTGCATCAATACCTTGATACGTTCGGAAGGAGCCATAAACATAGTAGTAGGGACAGCTGAGAAAGCACCAGCACAGGTAATCTCAGCCAATGTGAGTTCCTTGCTAGTGTTATTCTTATCAGTTCTCAAACCATACGCCATCTTCTTACCAAGATCGTAGGACTATTTAAGCAGTCATAATTAATATGCCTGGCCATTCTACAATACCATCCTCAGACTTACCCAAAAACTGACAGCAAAGATAGGTGTGATGCTGGCAAAAGGGGTGGCCATACCGCGATACAAACCGAAAACACCATCTTTTTTAATAATTTGCTTGAAACAATCGAACGTATTCTTATATACACCTTCAGATGTTTGAAGACGGACTTTGACAAGATCAAATGGTTGACTACAATATATTTTAACACAATGAATAAGTTGTTTCCATTTGCCAATAGAGAATCTCGAGGCTTACCCAACGATAACAGCGGCCATACCACCAAAACCACCAGAAAGGAAAGACTTTACTGAGGAAGCAGCATCTTTCTTGACTTCAACGACGGGTTTAACTTCAACAACAGGTTTTAATTCTTCGGACATACTATATAACAGGTGTAAAAAATAAGAGAGAAAGGATAAAAGAAAGGACAAAACGCTATTAAAAAAAACTTTAAATACGTGAAAAGCGGGGTAAGACCGGTGATTCAAATATCTATACTCACATGAAAAAATGGCTTGATTGCATTTCGGTCCTGTCATCCAAATTAGAGTGACTTGTTCTCTCTACTTATTTTCCCATGGAAATCCGTTTTGTTTGATTTTTAAGGGGTTTATCTTCAAAGTTCACTATTTTGGTAACCACTAAGTTTACCTAGATTTCTTGGATTGACAAATGTCACTTTATCTAAATCACGATACTACTACTTACCCGAATCGTATATAAAAAAAAGACTGTGTTCTTGATATCACTTTGAATCATATTTTATGTATTTCCTCTCTCATATCCTAAAAGGAAACCATTTATTAGAACTCTATAAATAGTTTATTTGATATGAGGAGTTTAGTAGATTACCTGAATCTCTGTAAAAAAAACACGTAAATGTCGGAGTAAATGTGGTTAATTTGCACTGCTTGCATAATGATGTTGTACTTGTAATAAACAGATGGATGAGTGGTGATAGAAAGGCATTTCCTTTTCGACAATGATATAGAAAATAGTGGAAATTTAAATATGTTTATACTTTTGCAAATAGTTTCAATGTACACTAAACAGTTATTCATTCTACAGGTTGAGATCAGCCATAAATGAAATAAGACATAGATAAAATAAACTATATATTCCGGGCCGGCGTAATTGAGGTAAATCCGGCCCGAACTTGTTACCTGAAAAATGAAAGAAAATCCTTGGTGACAGATTTATTGTTTATTTTATTTTTTAATTTTTGTCTTTTTATTATTATTAGTGTTTATATAATTACAGCTTGACTCATTAAGTTTACCATCTGTGATGTCAAGCATTCTTTCTGATCGTCAGAAGGACGAACTGTAAGTTTTACAATAAAATACCTTTTTACTATTATTATTCTCTTTAAAGAAATACGCACATGTGTACTTCTTGTTATGTTTCGAGATTAAGTTCTCATCTTAAACTATAAGCTCGAGCTGTGTTGTTTTTTTTATGTGAAATACCCAATATTCTTATAATATATCATGAAAACAACTAATTTTGTTCTAGAAATAAGGCAGTCTTGGACTATCTAAGTGCAAACGGCTTTTCTCAGTCCTTTATTACACTTAAATCTGAAACAGATAATGAAGATTTTATTCCCGACCCAAAGCAAAAATATTCAGGCTTGTTAGAAAAGAAGTGGACTTCAGTTATTCGCTTACAGAAGAAGGTAACGCCTTAATCATTCTTTAGCAAGCAATCGTATATTAACGAAAATCCATGCTACATAGATTATGGAGCTCGAAGCGAAAACGGCACAAATGCAAGAAGAGCTCAATAATGCACCTGTTCGAAAGCAGACAAGTTCCGTTGATTGGATCCCTCGTCCTCCTGAAAAATACAGTATGACAGGCCATCGAAGCCCTATCACCCGCTTAGCATTCCACCCTATTTATCAAATATTGGCTTCGGCATCAGAGGATACAACTATAAAGATTTGGGATTACGAAGCAGGCGAGTTTGAGAGAACTTTGAAAGGACATACGAAATCTATACAAGGAATTGCATTTGATCCAAAAGGAAACTATATTGGTAATGTTATCAGCTCTGCATGCTTTTTCTATCTTCTGACGTCTTCGTTTATTACAGTGTCTTGCTCAGCTGACCTCACTATCAAACTATGGGATGTGAATAATGACTACAAATGTGTAAGAACACTATTCGGCCATGATCATAGTGTATCCTATGTAGACTTTTTGCCTTCAGGGGATGTAATTATATCCGCATCTCGCGACAAAACAATCAAGCTGTGGGATGTTGCATCTGGGTAATGCATTTGGATCAACTATGTTCTTGTTCCGTTACTAACATTGTTCTATACGAAAGATATTGTGTAAAGACCCTTAGTGGGCATTTGGATTGGGTTAGACATGTGTCTCCTAGCGAAGATGGTAAATTTTTGGTAACTGCCTCGAATGACCAGGTAAAGTATAAAGTATTATAAAAAGTGCTCTTATAATTGACGCTGTTTTGTGTGCTAGACTTCTAGACTTTGGGATACTCAATCTGGAGAGTGTAAGATGGAGTTTAGAGGACATGAGCATGTTATAGAATGTGCCATTTTCGCTCCTACTATTTCATACCCTTACCTTCAAGAGCTGATTGGTGATCAGGTGGGTTTTATTGAGACAGCTGATGGCGATATATTTGGCTAAGTAAACATTACCCTTGTCGTAGAATCAATTGAAGGAGCATGTGATACCCGGTCAATTC
The DNA here is from genome assembly GCA_024139415.1 of Backusella tarrabulga. NCBI lineage: Eukaryota > Fungi > Mucoromycota > Mucoromycetes > Mucorales > Backusellaceae > Backusella > Backusella tarrabulga. Next base: position 11,037 of record VCJJ01001404.1, read on the forward strand.
ATCATTACCGGCTCAAGAGATAAAACAATAAAGATATGGAGCTCAAATGGGCAGTTGCTAAAAACATTACTGGGCCATGATAACTGGGTAAGAGGCATTGTCATTCATCCCAACGGAAAATATCTGCTGAGTGCATCAGACGACAAAACTATTAAAATTTGGGATCTGAAGACTGGCAGATGTGCCAAAACAATCGAAGCCCATTCCCATTTTATATCATGTATAGCGTAAGTATCTGTATAAAGGTAGTTATCATCATCAATTAACCGCTTTATTTTGCGATTAGCTACTGTCAAACGAGTCCTATTGTTGCTACTGGCAGCGTAGATCAAGCAATTAAAATTTGGCAATGCCGCTAATGTTTACTCATGCCTTTCTCCTTATCCCTTCTATTATGTTTAATAATCTATATTGAATTCATTTTTCCCCCCTATACTCTTTTATAATTATATACTATGAATTAAAAGTAACTAGCTTTCAAAAACATATGTATCCGCTAAATCATTAAAATAAATAATCATTAAATGAACTCTATTGTCTTTAATATTTAGTAAAAATTACAGACTCTGAGCTAAGACCTTTCACAATTCTTACGCCCAAATTAATATTCAATCGTGTATCATTTGCCAAATATGTGATCGATTTCTTAATCCGGCAATTATAAACAGTGGGCCTGTCTAAGTAAAACTAGTGAAGGAATCAATGAAAATGATTTTTCCAGGACTAAATTTTAAAGTTGCCCCCCCTCTATTTTATTATTATTATGGGTTGTATTTAAAGCATAAAATTCATATTACTAGGTTTCCACATTATTGCCGTTCACGTATCTCCTCTTCTTTCATGACCAGGATAACGAAGTCCCATTAAACTTAAATATGAAATGTTTAACATTCTTTTCCCGAAATTTAAAGGGTGATGTTATCAGAGTCTTTCGAAGACTTGGTTTTTTACATATTATAGTACAATACAAGTTTATTATAAGAGTGAGAGACGAAATGGGTAGATTAAATGAGGATATGATCTTTTTTTTTCTGAAATAGATGCGGATTTAAAGTTGAACGTTGACTTCAGGAACATGACCAAGCTTCTCAAAGTACTGGATGAGAGATTGGGCCTTGGAAACAGCATGTTCAACAGTAATGTTGAAGTGTTTGTATAAATCGTCAATCTTACCAGAGGCTCCAAAAGTAGTCATAGCAATTTGAGCATGAGAATAGCGCTCCCAACCAAACTTACCGAGAGCTTCGATGGAAATGACGGGGATACCAGTAGGGATAACAGATCTCTTGTATTCATCAGCCTGTTCATCAAAAAGCTCAGAACATGGCATAGAAACAACACGAGCACGTACATTATGCTTGGTTAATTCCTTTGCAGCATCAACAGCAAGACTGACTTCGGAACCAGTGGCAACAAAGATGATTTGAGGGTTCTCAGCAGACTGAAGGACATAGGCACCCTTGAGGACAATTTCAGGAGAAGAGCCTTCAAGCTGAGGCAAGTTTTGGCGAGAAAGAGCAATGACAGATGGACGCTTAAGATCAGAAATAGCTGCCAAGTATGAACCAGAAACTTCGTTACCATCAGCAGGACGGAAGGTAAGCATATTTGGAGTGGCACGAGCCAAGGCCAAAGTTTCAATTGGCTGATGAGTGGGTCCATCTTCACCAAGACCGATGGAGTCATGGGTCATGACATAAATGACACGAAGGTGAGACAAAGCAGAAAGACGAGCAGCGCCCCAGCCATAGGTCAAGAAGTTTAAGAATGTACCACCATAAGGAATGATACCACCAAAGGCAGCCAAACCGTTCATGATGGCAAACATACCATGTTCACGAACACCGTAACGAATGTAGCGACCACTATAGTCACCCAACTTTGTACAAGGAGGTTGGAAATCAACAGCAGTCTTCCAGCGAGTCAAGTTGGAACCAGTCAAGTCAGCAGAACCACCCAAAAGTTCAGGAAGGCCGACTTCAATGGCACTCAAGACACCTTCAGACAACTTGCGGGTAGCAACAGCAGGATCAGCAGGGGTAAAGCGAGGAAGAGACTTTTCCCAACCCTCAGGGAGCTTATTAGAGAAACGGCGTTCAAGCTCAGCACCTTCCTTGGAGTATTTGGCTTTGTAGTTTTCAAAAAGACTGTTCCAGTCGGCCTCATACTCAGCTCCTTCTTTGGCACGAGCACGATAAAATTCATAGACCTAATAGGATATGTTAATATAATTGAAATTCTATAAATACAGCGAGAAAAAAAAATACTCACATCGTCGGAAACAGAGTAAGTGGCTTCTGGGTCAAAACCGAACTTTTGCTTGACCTGCTTGATATCATCATCTAGTTTTTTGAGTTAAAAATCAAGCTCTGTTTTTATAAAGCCATTTTTTTCTCTATACTTACTGCTAAGAGGAGCACCGTGAACCTTTTCTTCACCTTGTAACAAAGATCCATAACCTTTTTTTAAATTAACAATAAGATAAATAGTTCAAACAGGTTTGATAGCACCCAATAATATCTCTAATACCTACCAATAGTGGTTCTGACCTTGATAAGAGAGGGTTTATCAGTTACTTTTTGAGCGGCGGCAATCGCCTTCTGGATACCATCAAAGTCGCTGTCACCATCAGCAACAGTGGTAACATCCCAACCGTAAGCTTCAAAGCGCTTAACTACATCCTCGGTGAATGAAACGGCGGTATCACCATCAATGGTGATGTGGTTATCATCGTAGAGAGCAATAAGTTTACCGAGTTTCAAATGACCGGCAACAGAAGCTGCCTCAGAGGCAACACCCTCTTGGAGACAACCATCACCAAGAAGGACATATGTATAGTTATCAAAGAGTTCAAAATCGGGGCGGTTATAAGTAGCAGCATACTGGGCCTGAGCCATAGCCAAACCAACAGCATTGGAAATACCCTGACCAAGTGGGCCAGTAGTAACTTCAATACCTTCGGTATCAATACGTTCAGGATGTCCAGGAGTCCTAAGCAGATATATATGTTAGGTATACACCGATTTTTTTTGAGCGAGTAAATTTGAAGTACTTGGAACCCAATTGACGGAAATGCTTCAAGTCATCCATGGAGAGGTTATAGCCCAACAAATGGAGCATAACATATTGGAGGGCACATGCATGACCGTTAGAAAGAACGAAGCGATCGCGATTGATGAAGTGAGGGTTCTTGGGGTTGGCACGAATAAACTTGGAGAACAAAGTATGGGCAATAGGAGCACAACCCATTGGAGCACCAGGGTGACCAGAGTTGGCACCTCGGACTACATCAGCAGCAAGAACACGAATAGTATTGACAGCTTGTTGTTCAATTGGTGAAACCATTTTTATAATTAGAGAGCCGTTAACGATATAAAGAAAAACAAGATGAATTGGAGCATCGCAGGAAATGATGCTTTATATAAAAGCAGCGGAGTAAAGCATCAAGCAACTCTAAACTAAAAGTCACACAAGTCCATATTCATTTTTCATTTCCTGTTCGTGTCCTATTGGCTCGACATGCTGACACCATTCGTCCCGAAGACGGGTGTTCCACTTGCTGACAAAGGAAATAATAATAAAAAATAAGCAAGAAAATGAAAGTTTGATTATATATGGAACAAATGAAATATAAAACGTAAATCCTTGTATTATGAAATAGCAACTATTCTGCTTAAATAAATATATTTATTGAATTTACTTTAGTTTTTTTCAAACAATCTAATTGACTTTTAGTATTATTAAAAGTATTCTGCGTTAAATAAATTAATCATTGATTATATAATCATCAGGCTTCAAAATATATCCGGTTCGATGTACTCTAGTGCCATTCTACTTTTCAAATGCCTTCATCAAGTTATGCGACTGAGCAACATAACTAAAATTCAGGAAGTAATCTTGCATTCGGGCTTCTATATCAGCGGATGTATCAATAGGCGATTCCTTTATGATTTCACTAGTGAATTCTTGGTCAAAGTTCTCTGCCAAAGAAGGGTCAGTCTACGAAAGATAACAGATATTAGTCAAGTGAATTCGGATGAATATTTTTCTTCATTCAAATTACCACAATAGGTAAAATAGGGGGTGTTACTGTTCTCTGTTTCAAGCTCGTCCAATCAACTTTACGGAAAAAGCGATGGGTTTTGATCTTTTCAATGCCACCATTACCACTTCCAATTCGGATATTTGGATTCTTACGTAAGAGCTAAGTTTGAGTTTAATGATAAGCAATCCCAATGCATTTTTTCTACCACATTTATAACTTGAGTTTAACTTACTCTAATGAGAAGATCCTTAGCATCGGCAGATATATAGTAAGGAATTTGTAATTTTTTCTTCATGATAGCATCCAGTGTCTTCTTCTTGTTACCACATCGGAATGGAGTCTTATAATAGTGTATTAGTTCATTTCCCCTCTTTTTTTTTATTTATTTATTCTAAACCCTCATGTTTGCTTACATAACCAGTCAACATTTCATACATCAAGATACCAAAAGTCCAAAAGTCAACACTCTTGTCGTAATGTAACTCCATCAAGATTTCTAAATACATATATATTTAGTCGCACCGGGGTTTATTGATGATATTAATATAATATTACCTGGAGCCATGTACTCGGTAGTGCCGCAAATAGTATTTGTTCTACTCCCTTCAATGGACACTTTTGATAAACCGAAATCTGTAAGGATGACATGGCCTTCACCATCCAACAAGCAATTCTCCGGCTTTAAGTCACGATAAACGATACCCAATCCATGCAAATGCTCCAAAGCTAATACGAGTTCTGCAAGATAGAAGCGAGCAACATCTTCAGTAAACATGTGCTCTGCAGCAAATAATTGTAATAAAAGGTAATATGAGTGAATTTGTGCTCTATATTTTTTTTTCTGGCTCCGAATTCATTCATTATTTACCAGCAGCCATGTGGGTGAACAGCTCTCCTCCTGTGGCATATTCCAATATCAAATACAATCTTTCATTTGTTTGGAAAGCATAGTAAAGCTGAACAATGAATGGGTGGCGAACTTCTTCGAGGATCTGTCTTTCTGCCTTTGTATGTTCTGCGTTTTTTGTATGAACAAATAAAGAGGCCTTTTTCAAGACCTTCATTGCATACAGTTTATCGGTGGCTTTGTGACGACATAGCATTACTTTTCCATAACTTGAGAATATATAAATAAGTACTGCTGACTCTTTCGCTTCTTATTTCACTACTTACGCTCCTCGGCCAAGCAGTTTCAATACTTCAAAATCCTCTAGACATACTTTGCTCGAGTGAGAAGGTGTTGTGTTTGTAACTGACGAAGATATATAATTTTCGTTAAGTGATACTTCATAAAGCTTTTCATCCAAAGCTTTGATGCTAGCTTCGGTTGTATCATTTTCAGAAGAATAGCCACTTTCAGTAGCCTCAGTTATTGCTTCATCTCTCGAGATCGAGATGGATGGCAAATCATCGAATTCGAATACTGCGCTCATTGAGGAATAGTAATAATAAAAGAATAATAATGAATATAAGAACTAAGTGTGAAGTTTATTTTCATATAGAGAGGGGAGGGAAAGGTTTAATGTTGGGTATAGTGGTTGTGAAGATAAAGTGCTTTCCGTTTTCTGTTAAAACAAAAACGAAAAAAAAAATAAAAGATAATAATAATAAAAATAAACAAACGAAGATCAAATCGAATCACCTTTTCTAGATTATTTGATTGTTTTGGACCAATAAAATTTCTCTTTTTCAACTAATCAAGGAGGAAAGGAAATAAAAACGAATGCATATGATTTTCTTTACGATGGAACAAACCAAATTAAGAAAGATATTGTTTGATATGAGCAAATAATGATAAAAGCTCTTCTTTTGATTGCAACTTGACTTTTTTTGGATATTACAATCAAAATAATATATACGCATATCTCTAGAATTTTCTTTTTTACATATTCAATTTCCAACCGAGAAAAATAGTAGAGATAAAAGAAAATACCACCGGTCTAATCTAAAAGGACATAAACAAGCTTAATCGTGTATGCTCTTCAAAGAATGTGTAGATGGTATAAATACCTTCCATTTGCACTAGCGAAAGTTTATTTCCATCAATCTTTATTGCATCTTAATAAAGAAGGAGGTACTCTATAATGGTTAAATTAGTTACATCAATTGTTGCTGCTAGTGCACTGGTGATTAGTGCAAGTGCTATTGACGATCAAGTTGTTCAAGATTCTGCATCTGGTGTCTCTTTATACGAAGAAGAAGCTTCTTTAGAAGCTTCTATTGCATTTGTGCCAGAGGAGGAGTTTGCATCGGCTGCCTGGGAAGTTGAGCCAGCTTATGAGGGTAACTTTTTGCATTATTATATCCATAAAAGAGTACTAATTGTTGTTTAGAAGAAGAATCAGGCTTAAGTTTGATGGCTCAGTTGAGCAACTACATTCAAAACTTGCTCCATCCCACATCTGAAGAAGAGGAAGAAGAAGAAGAAGAAATAAAAGAAGCTCAAGATATGGATTCAAATGACGTTACCCAACAAAGTAATGTTAAAAGAACGGTTGGATCAGCAAAACATCGCCGCCAATTGAACAAGAGAGCAGACGGTCATCAAGATGACAAAGGCTACTGGCATTATTCTGTACCCAAACATAATCCCGAGCATACTCCTTCCTCCAGTCAAGATGAAGCCTCACTCGCCTCGTCTGAACTTGAGCAACTCGATATTGAACAAGATGTTCCTGAACAAGATATGCAAAAGTCCGTCGAAATGGAAGGTTTCCCATTTTTTCCTCCCACTTTAGATCCCTTCTTTTGGGGAGGCCTTCTTCCCGATAAAATCAAGAAGAAGATCGCCTCTAAAGTCAAGGAGAAGATTGATGAGGCTACAGAACACAATCCTAATTTGAAGAAAGGTCTTGAAGATGCTTCAAAGTTCATAGATAAGGCCACCAGAGCACTTGAAGATTTTAAAGAGAAGAATCATCTGAAAACCCCCGAGCCCTCCACACCCGCAGCCACTCCTACCCCTAGCGCTTAAAGTTTATAATCAAGTTGCTGTAATACAACGTCTTTCTTTATTGATAGAGAAATTAACTTAATTAAATAAAATGGCAGTAATGTTAACATCACAAACTATGGCTTACTATGAGAAACTACAGTTGATGTACTTTTAGTATAACCAATGGGACATTATAAACATTGCGTACATATTTGTTGATTTAAGCAATTATCAATATTAATTCTTTTTTTTGATGTACTGTCTTTTTCAAAAAAATGAGAAAAAATTACAAATTAATGAGAAAAAATTTTCAAATTGTTGAGAAGCATTTTCAAATTATTGAGAAAAAGGAGAATAATTATTGAGAAAAGGTTGATGAGGGGTTTAAGAGAGGTGAAGAGATTGGTATTAATACCAGGCGTGATACTAAAATAATGGAATATAGTATGTCTGGCTCGCCAGATATAGTATCTACTGTCCTGTTGATGCGTCACTCGATTACTTTATATCATGCTATTCCTCATTAGGATGTAATATGACTTTATGGACCTTGCTACATGGCTACCTATCT
>VCJJ01001408.1:0-10692 GCA_024139415.1 Backusella tarrabulga
ATATGTGATTTATTTGCACGTTTTTTATGTGATTTTTATTAGTGCGGGTCTGAGTGTGAGGTGCCCTGAAAGGTGTGACACGATCTTTTTTCTAGATATAAAAACTGGTTTCAAACGAAAAAACATAAACACCTCACTCTTTTTTTCTCACTCTCAATGCCTAACTATTGTTGTTCTTCAAAAGGTTTAGGAGGCGATTTTTGTTCCTCTAATGCAGTCAATCAGTATGCACCTAGCAAGGTGATTGAACCAATCCATCTGGGTTCGTTTCTTATACACGATAGAGAGATTATATACTTATTTTTTGTATTATAGATATCAATTTGACTTTCCCAGACCTTTTAAACAAATCCTTTGATAGTCAAGTCACAATCACCTTCAAACATACGGGACAAGCACTCGTCACCAACACTAAGGATCTCTCAACGATAACGTTGAATGGTGAATCATTTGAGGATTTAAAGGTGACTGGCAGTGATTTTAGATATGATGGGCACCATATTTTTTTGGAATGGGCAACACCATTTACAATCAATGAAGAACGTAAGGTTACGATTGATTATAAAGTGATTGATCCGATTGCCGGTCTCTACTTTCAAAAACCTGATTCTATCTATGGTATCGAGAGCCAGTATTGTATTACCGATCATGAAACAGAAAAGTAAATGCTTTATATTGTTGTCATGTAATCGATATTAAAAGAAGTTTGTAGAGCCCGTTATTGGTTACCAACCGTGGATTTTCCCACAGTGCGTACTTCTTTGAAATGGAAAATTACTGCACCTAAGCAGTACACCTCACTCGCAAATGGTACCTTGATTAACGAAAAGGTTGAAAACGGATTAAAAACTACTGAGTGGGAACTCACGTATTTATGGTAAAACAAAAAGATAGTGTATATTTAGTCTGCTTTTTCTAACACATTATATATATAAAAAGTCCATCCTATTTGATTTGCTTTGCAGTTGGTGATCTTATTAGCGTTGATGACACATCTGTCGATGGTATTCCAATCAAGGTAAAAAAAAATGAGAGTGCTTGAATGCTTTCGTTATTAAAACTATGACTATAGTATTATACTGCTAAAGGATATAAACCTGAAGATCTTAAGAGAGCTTTTGATGCAACACCCAAGATGATTACATGGCTTGAAAAGAAAGTTGGTGTAAAATGTAAGATTGCTTATGTTTTCTTTTAAAAAAAATAAATGACTGACGTGTGTGTATATGAAGTTCCTTGGACAAAGTATTATCAAATTGCTTTGCCACCTATTCGTGGAGCAATGGAAAACATTTCATTGGTTACCTGGATTGATATATTTGTTCAGGACGAAACTAATGCCCTTGAATTTAAACAGATAACTGATGAAGTGAATATTCATGAAATGGGTAAGGCAAAGAAAAAGTATATTTATTTACAATTTGGAACTAATTTCCTTTTTTGGTATTATAGCCCATACTTATTTTGGCGACCTTTTGGTCATTCGTCACTTTGAACATGCATGGTTAAAGGAAAGCTGGGCAACATATATGCAAGCATGTAAGTAACAGATACACAGAGGATGGTATGAAATCTAAAAAAGAGTTGGTATACCCTATATAGGTTGGCTTGAAGATCAGGTATCTCAAGATGCACATCGTCTCGAAATGTTTGAAAACGGTCAAGCTTACCAAAGAGAATGTAAAAGCTATATGCGACCCATTGTGACCCGTAAATACGATTCATCTTGGAACATGTTTGATAGACATACCTATCCCGGAGGAGCATGCCGTATCCATATGCTTCGCCAAATCCTTGGTGAAGCCGCATTCTGGACTGGTGTCCAAAACTATGTTGCCAAGTTTTCAGGCAAGACCGTTCAAACCACTGATTTCCAAACCGCCCTTGAGGAATCTTCTGGACTCAACCTCACCCGCTTCTTTGATGAATTTATCTATTCAAAAGGTTATCCACAGGTCAAGGGTCAGTACGAATTCAAGGATGACAGGGTTAAGATTAGCATGACACAAACTCAGGTCAATGCTGAAAAGGAAATCCCATTGTTTGCCTTTGATCTGGAGATTGAAATTGTGGATGATAAAAACCAAGTTCATAATACAACAATTACATTTGATCGTGAAGCAAGAGCCACTGCATTCATTCCCCTTGCCAAAGATAGTAAACCTGTTAGTGTTCGTGTTGATCCCGAGGGCAAAGTACCTCTTTATACTCTTGATATGTCTGTGGATCGACAAATCTTGATCGAGGTTGCCAAAAATGGTAAAGATATTGTCAATCGTATCTGGGCCTATTCTGAATTGATCAAGGATGGTTCTCGCCCTGCACTTAAGGCTGTTCGAGAAGGTCTTTCAAATGAACCGTTCCACGGTGTAAGAGTACATGGTAAATATATTAAAAAAGATAGATGCTATTTTTAGTATAACGACTCATCTTTTATTCCAGCTGCCAAGGCACTTGCTTCTTTAAACAGTGCTCTTAGCATTGAAATTCTTGCAGAGGTTCTTGATAATGAGCAGCATCCACATGCTATTTTCCTAATCGCTAATTCTTGTGGTATTCGTGATGATCGTCTCCGAAACTCATTAAAGAGACTGTTGGCAAGAGACAATCTTCCTTATCGGTGAGTACTTTGTTATTATTAGGGAATCTATTATTAACTTTTTTTTTCCCCTTGGTTCTCTTTTTGCTCTTATTTTATTTTATTTTATTTTTTGTTAAAAAAAAAGCGCCCAAGCACAAGCACTTGTTTCATTGGCAAAGCAACGCAACCCAGATGATCTCGATTATTTGCTTGAAACTGCCAAGGATGAATCAAAGATTGGACAGCATGCACTTGTTCGTGCTGGTGCATTAAAGGCCTTGGGCTATCATCGAAGTGAAGAAGGATTCAATTATTTATTGGCTCATGTCGGTTTTAATATTGAGCCTATTCGAGCAAGATCTCATGCGATTGACGGTCTCGCCTATTCAGCTGCCTGGCAAACCGATCTTTTGAAGAAGAAAGCGATTGAAGAGATTTGTAAGTGAAGTATATAGTAACAAAATGGACCTGATGCTAATGCTCACCTCTATTATAGCGACTTTGGTGCATGATCCTACACAGTATGTCCGAACAGAAGCTGTTGAGGCGCTTGCTCAATTAGAAGTAAGCCAGGCCGGTAATTCGGTAGCAAATACCCGCTGGATGTACTCGCATGATGATCATGCTTGGTTGGATAGAAAATTGAAGCAATTCAATAGCCTAGGCAAGCCATCTCAAGATCAATCCACAAAGGAACTGATTGAAAAGCTTGAGGAACGTATTAAAAAGTTGGAAACCCAAGTGAATGACTTGACTCCAAACGAACAGAAATGATCGACAAACAAATAAATAAATCTATGGCTCTTACTTTTGGAATTTTGTGCGTTTGTAAATTGGAACTCAATTTGGTCGGTTCAAAACTTTTTCCTTTTCTCTCCTTTTATTTTTTCTTTTGCTGAACAAAAACAAAAAGGAAAGGACAATGTCGACATTAAGTCCCTTAAGATCGCCACGGAGAAATCAGCAAGCTCCAATGGGTAACAATAGCAGATCAATAGAGACCATCTTGCAAGGAATTAAGCCCTTTATTTTCTCTTTTTAATAAAACAAAAAGTGTATACTCCCAATCGTCTAGAGATGATTAGTCGCTTCTCAACACTTGGGATTGTAAACACTCCCAAAATACGACGCTGCAAAAGTTCGCCCAACGTAACAGCGGCAGAGAAGCGACCACTTTCATCGAGCCAGTCAGAAGTAGCAAAGAAGAAGAGAAGAAAGGTCGACAAAATACAAGTCTTTATTAGAAAGCGACCTTTAAATACTCGTGAAATCAAAAGAAAGGAAGAGGACATTGTTACTGTGGAACCCAAGACAGTTCACATCAATGCACCAAGGTTAATAACAATAACAAAAGGAAGAACAGCATTTATCTTACTTTTGATTGGATAGATTAAAGTTTGATCTTTCATCTTATGCTGATGAACACTCCTTTCACTTTGATGGTGTGTTTAATGAGAGCCATTCGAATGAGGAGGTATTATCAGCACTATATACCCTAAATGTATTACTAATACGCCGTTTGTTATTAGATATACAAGCAAACAGCATGTCCTTTGGTGGAATACATGTTTCATGGCGGCAAATCTACCATTTTTGCATAGTAAGTGTGCTTCATATCGTGCAACAAACAATGTTCTTATTTTAGTAATATAATCAAACATAAAAAGCGGTCAGACAGGATCGGGAAAGACGTACACAATGCTAAACCCTAAGCATGGGCTGTATACAATGGCAGCCAAGGATATCTTTGAACGTCTCAGCCAAAACAGTCACCTCCGCCTTTACATCAGTTATTACGAAATATACCAAGCCCAACTTTACGATTTACTGAATCATCGGAATAAGCTGACACCTCGAGACGATGGTAAAGGACACATTGTCATTGCAAATCTGAAGCAGTTTCCTGTGCTATCGTACGACGAAATGATGCAAGTACTTTGCTTTGGAAATCAGGAACGAACAACCGGAAAGACAGGTGCGAATGAAACATCGTCACGATCTCATGCCATTCTCAATCTTTCTCTTTTTGAGAACAAGCAAGTGTTTGGAAAGCTGAATTTTATTGATTTGGCTGGAAGCGAGCGGGCGTCAGATAGAGGCGATGATTCGAAAAAGACAAGAATGATGGAAGGTGCAGAGATCAATAAAAGTCTGCTGGCCTTGAAGGAATGTATACGCGCATTGACGCAGGACAACAAGTTTCCTCCGTTCAGAACCAGTAAATTGACTTTGGTACTTCGCGATTCTTTTATTGGGAATTCAAGGACTTGCATGATCGCCACGATCTCACCAAATCAATCAAATAGTGAACATACGTTGAATACATTACGCTATGCTGACAGGTACGCCTTCATTACCGTTCATATTGCAATCACAGACTAATACCATGCTTAGACTAAAGGAACTAAAGGAAGAAATGATGGTAGACTTTATGTGTCATGATAGTAAGAGTGTCGCCACTTCTATTCCACCTAAAGATACCCCAATGACAAATGGTATCACTAGCGATGGCATTGATGTGATGATGTCAAATACAAAAGCACCAGTGATGGATATACCAATCATAAATGAACAAGATCAAGAGAAAGACATGATTGAGGGTGAACCAATGCGGATAATCGTGGAAGAAGAAGAGAGTAGTACAGTTGTTGGAAATAAAGTGACCGAAGAAAAAGCATCGGTTGAAACAAAGAATCGCCTCACTCGGTCATACATTCGGAATTTCTCTGACTTACATAACAAGCAGATTGCTACGTTTGAACGGGCTCTGGACAAATCTAAGCGACTCGAAAAAGACATTTCATCCCTGTTCAAATCGACTGACTTGTACTCTTTTCCAAAGATCTACATTCAGTATCAGCACAATTTGAATGAACTATTGGATATTAAAAAATCATGCATCAACAAGTTTCAGAACAAAGTGGAAGAAGAATTTGAAGAAGAATAGAACCATTCAACTTGGCTAATATACCCTCTTCCTTTCCCTCTCTTGCATATTACATTCTACATAACATATAATATCATATTATTATCGTGTATAAATATATATAAAAAGATATATAAAAGCTTTATTTAATGTAATAAATATATAGAAACATGTCATGGTATTAGAATAAATATTTTTTAGAAAAGGGCGAGAGGGGATCAACAAATTAAAATTATAAATTTACAAAAAAAAAAAGAGGGGGAAATCAGCTTGAAGTAACCTTATGTAAGCTAACCTCTGTTTTCCCATTTCCATCCAGCGATAAGCATTCTTTCCAACATTCTGTAGAGCAAAAGCGTACTCTTCTGACAACACCAGGATGACTACCAGATGACTTGATTTGTACAGAGGTGACCCATTCGTTTACAAAGGGACCCTGGCATTGTGCACAGGATCGGCATTTTTTCCCACTCAAGACGTCTTGTTCCAAATGCAAGGGTAAATAGTTTTTGGGTATCTCGATATTTGACTTTAATAGCGTGCGTGTCGCAATCTCGCAGAGTGAATGGAAAAGTCGTGCGGTGGGTGGTATAGAAGCAACATCATCAACAATGTAAGAGTTGCTTTCACGGCTAGGTGATAACGGTGACTTTGCTGTACCAGTTAGGCGGTTTTCGGATAGAATGGTAGGCGTACTAGGTCTTGAACCGTCAATGTTTAACTGCTGTGCATGGTACGAAAGTTCACGATCAATCGTAGAGTCTTCGTCTTCGATGTTGCACGTTGTTGTTGGATTTAAGGATTTGGTATTTATAGGCTCTACTGTTGAAGAACCAGATGCAATAGTGGATGATGAATATGCTGAAAATGCCGATGATGCTGAGGATGCTGAGGATGTCGAGGATGTCGAGGAATAAGATGAAGAGTATGAGGTGGAATCGGAACAAGTAGACAGAGAGGAAAAATCATGACCAGAAGGAGGAATGTCTGAGGACAAGAACGTAGGAGAAGGAGCAAAATAAGAATCAGAAACAGAAAGGCATCCCATACCGTTAGGACCGCAAACATCAAGTTGCTTTTTAACTGGTAAAGGTGAAGTGACTGGAGACGAGCGAGCGATACCCCTTTGCGTCATCTGTCTCAATATTTTTTCATATGCATTCTGACTTGATTGTTGTAGATCACAGTTACCAGGACGGGTAAGAGGGTTGCCCGTAATGAGTAAAGTGGTAAATTGCATACGCTCTAAAATCTCTGCAGGCATGATACACAAGAGATTTTCACTAATGTCCAGCAATTCGAGCCGTCTCAGACCAACGAGGTCAGCAGGTAACGTGGTGAGGTGATTTTTGGATACATTCAATTGCTTTAGTTTACTACAGCGTGTGATTGCCTTAGGAATGAAATCAATCTGGTTACTTGATGCATTTAATATCAAAAGCGTCTTATTTCCGAGATGTGGCGGTAACGCACATAGCATGTTGTGTGAGACATCGAGCTCCTCCAGTGCTGGCATGTCTGCAATATTATCTGGTAAACGGGCCAGCCGATTACCACCAAATACGGAGCCAAGCTGAAGTTGGCGCATGTGAGTCCATGTATCCATTCGGCTAGGTAAGGTGTGTATTTTATTAGCAGCCAAGCGTAAGATCTCCAAATATGGCAAGTTGTTAGGCATCTCGTCAGGTATGACTTGCAGTATATTTTGCGATAGATTCAATACATGCAAATGCTTTAGCGGATAGAGCTCAATTGGTATTAAACTGAATCGATTTGCAGACAGGTTGATGTTTTGCAAGTTGCTGAGTCGTGTGATTTGTTTAGGAAGCTCGGTTAGGTTGTTTCGAGATAAATCCAATTCAACGAGGTCTCTGTAATCTGACCGTAATTTCAAAAAAGGTGTGAGCGGTGCAATAAATAATATTTCCAGTTCTTTTGCTAGCTGCTCAGCATCCAGGTTTCTTCTTCTAAGCATTAAGGTGCCAACGGTTGATAAATCTGGTCTTCCTCTGCCCTTTCGAATCTGCACTTGTCCTTCGTTTTTCATTCTGGCTTTTTCTCCAGAGTGTCGTTTCTTCTTAAGTGTTATGACATGGGTTCCTAATGGTGCTAATGAAGGGTCATCTATGCAAGACTCAATGTCGAGTAAAGGCTGACTATGTAAAGGCAAAAGGTTTTCTGAGGGAGGTTGCTTCTCAATTGGAAGCACTCCTGTAAGAGGTTTACCATCCAAAAGATCAGGTAAGTTTGGTGGCATTTATTATTAAAAAGTATTGAATACTAAATATCGGGCAGTGAATATAATAAATATTAAGAATAATGAATAATATAAAGAAAGAAAAAAGTAAACAAAAAAATAAGAAAGAAAAGGAAAAAAGAGAGAGCGAATTATCAGATGGAGAAATAAGCTAAATAAAATAATTACACCATCATCATTAAAAAGAAAAAAAAAGTTATCTGATTCCGATTCTAACAAAACTCAGATGAGAAACGGCACTTGGGAGTAGTGAGAGAAAGTGAGCAAGAGGAGTGCAATGCCTCCTTATTTTATCAGATCTTTTTTGATCTCGTGCATATTAAATAAATACTTGTTTGCTGCTTAATGTTCTTTTCAATACATTCTATTATTTCCTCCATCTTTTTCGTAATTTAATTGATAATAAGATTATCTTTTGTATCTTTCTTTTTGAATGCTATTCCGCTATTGGCGATTACACAAAAGTATCACAAGAGGCCTATCAGATCTAAAGAAAATAACGTTCTGGGACCGCCGAATGTATCATTGTAAACAAACATATATTTGTTTTATTTTTCTTTCTTCATGGGTCAATCTCATAGGCGAGAATCTTTATTTCTCCGCCGTTGCTTTGTGGTAGCTGACAAGTAGACTTTAATAATCTATTATATAAGTATTATATAATACACATTTAGTTATAAAGGAAATATACTTAATAATCAATCAACATATTTACCAGAAAGATCCAAAAGAACCCTGCTCCATTTTTGAACACATGAGTTAAATCTATATGATCTGCTTTAAAAAAAGTATGCGCGGTGTTTCTACATCGTTGATTGTACAAAAAGTATTATTCACTGTGACCACGAACCAATGATTTCAGATCCAATTATTAACTCCTTTTATTCCCTGGCTTCACCATTGGATAATAAGTTTGGCTGTTATTTACAAATCATCGCTTTCCCTTTTCCATAAAGAAAATAAAAAACACCATCATTTATTTATTAAAAGGTCGTTTAATAAGGACATACACTTACAAAGTGTGTATATGTGTGTGTGCACGATCATGCAGCATATGACACCCCGCATAATCAATATTTTGAAAAATCTTTTTCCCGATCTTCAATCAGATAACACATTTTTGTTTTATTTTCTTACTCCTATTTTTCTCCCTCTCTCTCTCCATCTCTTTCAGTTCCCCACACTTTTTTTTCGTCTTAATAAGCAAATAGTAAACATCAAGATCATAATAAGGGACACATAGGCTTGTGTATAGATTCAAAAATAAACATAATACTAATAATAAAGAATATGTTTTTTTTATCTTCTCTTAATTTGTGAATGGCAGGATTTCAAGTTCCAAAATTAAAATACACAATGCAAAATGCATATTAAAAAAAAATGCAAGGAAATTATTGAATTACAAGATAAATTAAATCAGTCTTTAGTATCGTTAGAACTTGTTAATAATGACCCATCACAAGCTTTTATTTAAAAAAAAAAGGGGTCTGAGCACTCGGTGCAAACATGACCAAAACTGTGTCACGCCGAGGATCAGGATTTTGGAAAAAATAGACATCATCAACAAGATCATATTATTTTACACACCTAGTACTTTTTATATGTTGTATCGTAATTGATAGCACTTGGTATCATAAAAGTGACACGACTATAATGGTTGCCACCACAATTAAAATCACTTGCCCTTTTCTTTAAATGTGATTCACTTATAACTTGCATTGTAGTATATTTCGAAAATATCTGTTTTTTTAAGAGAATTTACAACCTTCTTTTTGACGTTTTACCCAAAAAATGAAACAGCCAATTAAATTGTTTTTTTCTTTAGAAAAACACTGCAATTTTCTTTACCTTGTTCCGTTTCTATAAAAGATATTTGATGTAGTTTCTCATCTATGAAATTATAAGAGTATCTTTTTCTTTTCAAACGTCCACGCTTCACAGCATGATTTTAAGGCTGACAGACATAAATCTTCTGTGAATGAGAATAATAGACTAAGACTTTTCAACTTGTAGTTATTAGAGAAATGTCCAATATAGACACATATGTACAGTCTATAATTCGTTTATATTATAGAAAGCAAGTTTGTTGCTGTTACTTCTCGAATGCTATGTGTCAGCTCAGCACCCCGATATCCAGAAACACTGCACACAATACCACATGGCGTACTTAATAGAGTTCATGTTTCAGATTAGCAAGGCGGGTCAAATTTACCATTTACACACTCTGTTATGAGCAAACCTGATTTCAACGCTGATCTTAGGCACATTAATGATATCTACGCGTGTTTTCTATCAGCGCATATAAACAAACAACTATTTAATTTGGATACCTGAACCAATTAAAATTTAGTATGCACTTTTTTAGCACCATCACCGACGTCGTATCCGTTTACTTATAATGTTTGTATATCAAAAGCTGTCTTTCAAGAGCCAAAATGCTCAAAATAGTTGGTCTAACCTTTTTTAGAAATAAAAAATTGCCGCTTTCCTTTTTTGTAGAATTTTTTATGCTAAAAAAAAACAATTCAAATT
The DNA here is from genome assembly GCA_024139415.1 of Backusella tarrabulga. Lineage (NCBI taxonomy): Eukaryota > Fungi > Mucoromycota > Mucoromycetes > Mucorales > Backusellaceae > Backusella > Backusella tarrabulga. Next base: position 10,297 of record VCJJ01001408.1, read on the forward strand.
TCAACTTGAAAAATATAAGGGACACGAAAACCTTTTCTTTATGAATTGAGTAGTTTTAATTGAAAAAGACTATTATTAAAAAAAAACTTATGATTGATACCACAAGTATCTTACATTCGGTTTGAAATTAGTGATTATTATTATAAATAAATAAGTATATATTTAATGCTTTTTTCAAGCAAAATGTCTCTGCTTTTCACTTTGAAGCAAGGTGCACCTTTAGTTCGCTTTTATGTGTTTTTCCTTTTTTTTCGGATATTTAAAACCTACCACTTTCAGGAACAAAATCCACCTTTACACCTTTTTGTGTTCATCCATAATCCAGAAAATAAAAAGGTAGAAAATGTTTAGCTGATGTTAGTATCAACAAGGATTTGTTTTTTTTTTTTTTTTTTT
>VCJJ01001409.1:2784-23801 GCA_024139415.1 Backusella tarrabulga
GTTTTTTTTTTTCGAAGTTCTTCAATTTGTTTCGAAAATGATGTTTCTATAGTACATTTTGAAAGAGGAAATACACAAAAATGCGAGAGATAGATCATCTAAAAGTACATGATTTCAATGTATAATAAAAGATCGGGAATAATAAAATATAAAGAAAAGGGAGGTATGGGAAAGAAGTCAATATATAAGGAGGTTAATTTATACCACGCCTTCATTATAAGTTCGATTGTTTGAGTTATGAGGAGGCGGTATTGGCATCTGTTGAGGTAAGCTAACATTGTTGTTATGAGGTGATTGGGGTCTAGGACTGTTTGGACCACTGCTCTGCCAATTTTGAGCATTGTTCAATTCATAAGAGTCATGAGTTGGTGGCTGTGGACCAGATACATTTGAATAAACAGGTGGTGGTGATTGTAATCCTCGATTTGGACCAGATCCATTGTAAGCGATAGGATCAACCCATCCAGAAGGATTATTAGGCGGAGGTGTATAATATTGTTGACCGTTTGCAAGAGGAGGAGGATAATAGGGTTGTGAATTGTATTGTCCATTATACTGTGGTGGTGGTGCAGCAGCTGATGTAACGACATAAGTCGATCCAATGTTATTGTAGCCTCTCGATCCACTATAACAACAACAGCGGAAGATGCAGAAAAGCAATAAAAGACCAACAACAATTGCAACTGGAATCACAATCTGCTTGTGGTTATCTATCCAACTCTTAACGTTGTTACCAAAGTTCTTTGTATCGCAGCTTCCTGCGTTACAAACACCACCTACGCCACAAGATGTACCATCTATGTAATAACCACTGAACACGTAGCATTGATTTGAGTTGGGATACAGGCATGCAATCTGACATCCAAGGTTAGTATATTGGACACCGCTACAGGCCTTTGTACTTTTAATTGTTACACCACGAGCTGTGCACTGGTCATCTTTAGATGTACATTGTCCAGAGGCACACTGTCGGCCATTGCCACAATCGGTAAGATCGTCGACATGCTTATCTTCAGGGCAATCCCCAGTTTTACCATCACAGACTTCTGGAATATCACAGGATGATGTAGCTGCACGGCAAGTATAATTAGATGGTCTTACTTGACAGTTGTTACAACACAAATCGTTAAAGTCACTAAAATAAAATAAAAAGTGGATATTTAAATATTAAAAAAAAATCGCTCATAGTTTTGTTTAAATGTATATCAACTTACTCGCAGACAGCACCTGCCTTGAATTTACATGTCTTTGGATCGCAACAAGCAGAATCGGTACCACCAGTATCGCAATCTTCGCCAGTCTCTTTAATACCATTACCACACATTTGCAATGAAGTGGTATTTCTCGCTCCAGGATCTATTTTAATTTAGCTCTAAATAAAAATTCTTTTTTTTTTCATCATTTATTATAATCGAGTATTTACCATGAAGACAGCTTAAATAATTTGACATTTGGCCACAGATTGTCTTGATACTACAAGGACTAAACTCAGTAGCCGTAGAGTTACTAGTAGGATTCATAATATATCTTTCTTGTGCGTCACATTGAGTATCACTATAAGGACAACATTGGCAGCTGCTTCCAGAGCATGGACAAGTATCAGAGTTACAATCATGCTGAGCACCTACATGTAAAATACACATCAGTCTCTATTAAGGAAAAATGACTATATAATTTTTTCGTGTTACCAAAGCCATGACCGATTTCGTGAGCAACAACTTTCCACTCATCTCGAACTAAAATCATAAAAGGTTAGACCCACATTTTTCCAGCGAACATTTAGAATTCTCAGTGACTTACTAATAGCGGAGACACCCGTTCCGGAAGTATATCCCTCACCATTTGTTCCTTGGTTGGTAGCAGTTACTGTACAAACCTGTGATACCCAAGCAAGACCTACTTCAGGACCAGTACTATGTATATAAATATAGACAAATTTATATTTAGTATAAATACCCTCAAAATACAACAGATATGCTTGATTGACCACAAAAAAAAAAAAGCTAAAAATAAAATCAAGAAACTAACGCGCAATTTGTCATCAGATGCCATAAGCCTGCACCATCGTCTCCAATTCTACCTCTCCACTGCGAGAAATCACTTAATCTGCTTGAAATAGAATAACTAGTTGAGCACTCCTGGTTCCATGCTTGACTCGAGACAGGAGCTGACGGACAAGTTGCATCCATGACAGTAATATTGATCAATCCAATACCCACATTGAACGATGAGGTATAAAGACCGCTTACTGAATTCCAATCATTAATTATCTGGATTCTTGCTTGATTGGCTGTCTCGTAAGCCTTCACGTAGGTGCAATCAGCAGCAGCTCCCATATAAAGAACTTTTATATATATATAAAAAAGATATTTATTATCTCCTATTATTATTATCCCTCCATTTTGTGTAACTTACTTTTCTTTGAGGCGGGGCAACCAGCAGGAGCACGTTTCATTAGGGTATTTCCGACAGCACGATACTTATTTTTAAGTAAATCGGTATGGTCCATACCAGGAGGAACAATGTCCAGAGGATTATAGCGTTTTTCAAAAGGTTGAGTCATTTTATCAAAACCACACTCGCTTGCGGTGTTGCCATATAGATCGTTTACCACTGTTGTATCAGAGTCACGATAGATAACCAAATGCGCTCCAGTGTTACTCGGGAATACGGCATCATCAGATCGCTTTGTCAGTTGATAATTATCCACTAATTTGACATGATATGTATCGCCATGCATGATGAATGTGCCCTCAAAGAGCGGATGATCCAAATCGTGTCTGGAAAGTAAAAGCTTAGTGTTTTAAAATGTGGCTGGGGGTGTGTTGGTAACAAAATTTACTGCCTTTTTTACCTTATATCATGTCTGACTGTAATACGAGCCCAGCCAAGTACACCGGCCTCACCTTCCATCTCATCATGAATATCTCCGTAAGACCACATATGATCAGAATAACGGTCGTCTACTACAAATCCGCGATAGACTCTAAAGTCAGACGGCTTCAAGGGAGTTGCTTGGCCATCTTGGTAAAACATGGCATTAGGATGAAATAAATCATGATTAGGTTGGAGATGCAAGTGAATGGTGCTGTTATAAGCGTCAAGTTTTAGACGTAACGAGTCATCGTGCTCAAGCGAGCTGGGTGTATTTGGCGAATAATGTTTGTTGGGTGAAATATCTCGCTTCTGAAAAAAGTGTTCGCTACGTTTTGCAATATCTAATTTCACCGTTGTTAACGGATGAACCGATAACAGCTTCTTATTGTTGATGGCATGACCTAAAATGATCGATTGTTTATTAGTATGTCAGTGGCTGTGTTTCCTTATTTTGATGGGTTTGTTCGATCATCTACTGCTTGCACAATACCATAAATGACTGGTATTAGCCATTGTGCTAATAGCCAGGTAATTAGAAAAAGCTTCATTTAAAGAAAAGAAAAAAAAAAGAAAACGAAAATAAAAAAGGAGCAAATGATAATGTACATTTATATAAAAATAGCCTTACTATATATCTCCCACCAGGAACAATCATTATAACTCCGATGTGATGGTGCTCATATTTTTTCTCTTTTAAGCTATTCCTTGGCGTAAAGAAGGAAGAGAAATCCCTTCTTAAGTATTTTTTTCAAAAACAAAAACCAGGAAAAAACATAAGTTACACACGTAGTGAACAAGTGTCAATTTTACACTATGCAGAAACTATGCTATTTTTTTTATGAAATCTTATTTTTGATAGAAACGAAGAAGCGACTCAACTCTATTCATCTTTTTTTGTGATAACTCTTTCAAGTTTTAAATGACTTTTCTTTCTTTCTTTTTTAATAATACATGAAATATGCGTGTTGCGATTGTGACAGAAAACTTCTTACCAAAAGTAGACGGTGTCACGCGCACATTAACAAGGCTACTAGAACATTTACAGCTCACTGGCCATCAAGTCATTTTATTTGGTCTCGAGAGTGGACTTTCTACATATACAGGCGCTAAACTTTACGGCACAGCTGGCGTGCCGTTTCTACCTTATCCTGAACTGAAGCTCAATACTTGGAGACCTGAATTTACGCGACGACTAAAAGAATTTGATCCACATGTCATTCATATTGTAGATCCTGTCTATTTGGGTGCGGCAGTTTTACTTGTTTGTCGTGGGTGACTGGATCAAGCACGGAGATAACTGCAGAAGAAAAAACAATCATTCTTTATGTGGGTCGGGTTTCATTTGAAAAAAAATTAAATTTGCTACTTGATGCTTATAAAACGATGGACCATATAACGTGTCATCTTGTTATTGTCGGCCACGGACCTGCACTGGAACAGATTAAGAGTGAAAGCCGGTCTTCACAGCTACCTGTTACATTCACGGGTCATCTGCAAAGTGAAGATCTTGCAACGGCGTATGCTTCATCAGATGTATTTGCTTTTCCTTCTTTTACTGAAACGTTTGGTCAAGTGGTATTGGAGTCGATGGCATCAGGGCTATCTGTAGTCGGTCTATTTGCCGAAGGAGTAAAGGACTTGGTAGAGGATCAAAAAACAGGTTTGTTACTGGATGTAGCGGATGATATGCCAAGAAATGTACAGGTCGAGAAATACAAGGCTCTGTTAAATCAGCTGGTCAGTGATTCAAATTTACGCATAAAGATGAAGAGGAACGCATTAGCCACTCCAAGAAAATATAGTTGATGGGATTCAATGGAAAGGATGGTGAATGTTTATAAGGAAGCAGTTTCTGATAATACCCAGGATGATACCACCTCAGAACCAACCACAGCTCTCGAAAGTGTAGCGATTGATCAGATTGATGAAACCATAATAGAAGAGATAAGCAGTACCGAAGAAGAGGATAGCTTTACTGATAGCAGCTCAGAGGAAAATGGCGATCTAGCAAAAACAAAAGTCATTGAGCGTGAACTGTCATTTCAGTAGTTGGAAAAGAACCCTTTGCAACAGAAAAACACGATTAGACGGATACAAAACATTTAACAAAATGTTCACGTGTACATAAGGTTTTCACTACAAAATGATCTGTAAATTGTAATTGTAATAAAATAGAATGCATCTCTTCTACCTTGGTCTGTGTATTATCATAGATTATCGGATTATTTCATGCTTAACGATTCTAAAACAAGACCCCCTTCAGCTAATCAATTTTGGATAAAAGGAGCTGAAGAAATGTGAAACTATAAAAAGCTTGGTTCATTTAATTGAATCATAAATTGATTTTTTTAGGAGTATGACAAGATGGACAGCATTACAAGTTATTTTCTTTTTATATTTTGCTCTGAAATGATGCACATCAATTTTAAAGGACCCAGTTGATGTTAGTACAAAGTTATCCAGATTGGAAAATGGTGTTTAAGAATATAATAATAGATGCTAGTGGTTTCATCTTTCAAAGTCAATTTTTGTTTCCAAATGTAAAATGATCAATATGCTCTTATTAGTCATATTATAATAATTAAAAGTGCCCATCCATTTCATAATAATGGTACTTATCTTGTTTTTAATATAATTATCTATTATTATTATCCTTCTCCTGTTAGTAATACATAATTATCGCATTTTCAGAAATAAAAAAGAGAGAACGTTGCTGGAGCTGAAATAATCTCTCCTTATATACACTATAAGCCCGTCAATAAGCTTACTAGCACTTCAAGGGGGGTTTCGTATAAAACAAGCGGTAGATGTTGATATCATTGTTTTAAATAAATACCTGTTCTATATTTATATCTACAGAAAAAAATAAAATAATTTATACAAGATTGACATGTAAATCTACCGATCTTAAAAGGGCTGATGATCACTTATTGAAAAGCCACCCTATTTTGATCTTAATAAAAGATGATCAAATCTCCTTTTATATCACCTATAAGCTAACAACTGTAGATCAGTTTAGTTGGAACAGTTCCTGATAGTGTTTCATTGCTTGGTAAATACACTCTATCCAATAAACGAGTGCTATTGGAATTTATATGATGCAAACAAAGGCTTTATTTATTTTTAGCATTTAATTCAATAGAATTTGATATTTACAAAGCTATCGCTACTTTTGTCTGTACAAAATAATGAAATATATGACAACAGATTAAACCAACAGTGTTATAAAAAAGGGGGGGTTTATTCATTCTTGAAGAGCAGCTTGGAGCTCAAGATGAATCTTTTCGAGAGCCTTTTCAAAGTCTGACATGGCATCATCGTTTTCAAAAAGAGTATCCGTATCTTCGCCCTCCTTTTCCTCATTGGTCTTCTTTTCTTCTTCATTGGCTTTTTTCTTGTCCTCTTCTTCCTTTCTCATTTCTTCTAGAATATTTTTTCTAGCCTCTTCTTCGATTCTCTTTCTGATTTCATCCTCCTTCTTTTTTCTGATTTCTTCTTCAATTTCCTTTCTGATTTCCTCTTCTTTTTGCTTCATTAGCTCTTCTTCCATCTTTTTTCGGAGCTCTGCTTCCTTTTGCTTTTGGATCGCTTCCTCCTTTTGTTTTTTTGCTTCTTCTTCCTTTTGCTTTCGGGCCGTCTCTTCCTCTTTCTGTTTTCGAGCCGCTTCCTCCTCCCTTTGCTTTAAAAGTGCTTCTGCTCTCTGCTTTCGAAGTTCTTCTTCTGCCCTCTGTTTTTGAATTTCTTGTTCCGCTTTTTGCTTTCTGATTTCTTCTTCCTTCTGTTTTCGGGCCAACTCTTCCTCTCTGTACTTTTGAAGAGCTGCCTCTGCTCTCTGCTCTGCTTTCTGCTTTCGAAGGGCCTCTTCCATCTTTTGTTTTCTGAGCTCTTCCTCCTTTTGCTTTTGGATCTCTTCTTGTTCCTCTTGCTTTCGAAGAGCCTCTTCCATCTTTTGTTTTCTAAGTTCTTCGGCTCGCTTTTTGAATTCTTCCTCTTTCTTTTTTCGAGCTTCTTCAAACCGCTTTCTCTTGTCCTCTTCGACCCGTCTTTTATTTTCTGCGGCCTTCTCCTCCTCAGCTATTTTTTGTGCCTCTGCTGGTCTACTAGAAGAAACATACGGTACTTGTCTCCTAGGGTCTTTTGAATTCAACCCAGCCTGTTTGGCAGGAGGAGGAGAGGGTACATTTTTTGAATCCACACCGGGTGACAAGGATAATCGTGGATCCCGATTTGGTGGCAGTCTTGGATCTCTACTACTACTAATAAACGATGTGGTTCTTATCATCACCTGCTTTCTAATAGACGAAAAAAAGAGGGTACTAACCTTTTGTTCTGCTGCTCTGCCACTGCTGCCAGGTCAGTTGAAGAATATGATGGTGGAGGAGAAGTTAATCTTCTAGTTTTAGGGGAATTTGATGGACTTCTCTCATTAAATATTTCCTCTTGTGGTTTTTTATTGTCCTTGTCCTTTGATCGAAAACTTGAGACATAAGGCTGATACACGGGTTCAGGGGTAATAGACGCCAATGAAAATGTAAGGAATTGACCTCTGTTGTCCCCCAACGTACTACTCTTTGACGTGTAAGTTGCATCATGCTGAGTAATTGTATTACGTACTGTTTGTCTTTTAGGACTCTCATCTCTTTCCGATGTCGACTTTCTTTTGTAGCCTTTATTATGTATCGATTTCTCAAGACTGACATTTTCTGGCGCTGTATTCGTTTTCCATTTCGGTAATGATGAGGGCGCGTCCTCATACACTGAGGATGATGTTGATGAAACGGATGGTGATGGTGACACTCTACTATTATTCTCATCTATGTCCATTGACATTTCTTCCTCGACTTTAGATACTTTGGAGAAGGATCGGTAATTCAAAGTTGATCTATTCGAGTCCATACTACTGTCCCTACTATCATAATCGCGAAGAGGAGAAGACATGTATCTCGGGCCTTTTGGAATAGGGCTTGTTCTACCACTACTTTTACTAGAACCAAGAGAGCCATAAAGAACCTGCGTGAGAATACCCATTATTTCGGGTGGAGTATCATTCAAGCCATCATCGACGCCAGGCTGGCGACCTTTAGGACGAATCTGATACTGATCCCGTGAAATGAAAGAGCTTGGCCGTGTTCTTGTCTCTCGAAAGGCTGTTTTGTGGTCAATCAATGACCATTTGTACGCCTTTTTGGACATGTAGTCATTCCACTGTCTATCAGATTCAATGGGCTTGTAATCAAAGTTGGCTAACAAACATCTCTTGGCCTCGTCACTCAGATCAACGATCGGTGTGGTCCACTTGATGACTTCTTCCGGGTGGAGGTTAATGTAATTGAATAAGCGAATCTCTGCAGTGTTAACCAAGGTAAGATAGATGACGAAGAGTGGTGAGGACGCGGTGTTCATGAATACTTGTTGTGTCCTCATATCAGGAGGAACACAACAGTCATAGGCGATGAGGAGATTGACATATGGATGAGAACTCACCTTTGTGATGATAAAATGGTTACATGAATACCTTTATTTTGTAGACAAGAAGATAGAGACCTACTCTTTCTGGATCCTTGCTCTGCACCATTACACCGTAAAGATATTGATCATCCATGGGATAATGATCTCTGAATATCTTACAATCCAGATCCAGCCGCTTGGCCGTTTCATACAAAAGATACTCCATTGAATGGTCGTTGCAAAGTATATTTACTTGATACGTTCTCTATGTCATGGTAATAACAATAAGTAAATTGATCAATTGATTCATTGATCGGTCCTCTCTTACCCACGAGATTCGATCAAGCTTTGTTAAGAAGTCAACAACAAACTTCATTTTTGTAGGACGAGACAGCTTATTAAGAACTAAATCCGAGGATGTATACTTTTGCTCCATCAACAAAGTGTGACTGAATGGCACCAAGATATCTCTTACAGTCATTTTGGGATTATCGGCGTATCGGGTGAGCTCCAGAAACAGTTCTCGCTGTTCTGAGTCTGCGTACAGCGGAACACACGATTCTGGAACATCGTCAAGCTCAATTGGTAATGGCGAATTACAGCCTGTGCGAGTAACTTTAATCCTTTCGTATGACTTGGTTGTTGTCAAAGTTGTCAACTTTTTCCGTACTTTGTCTCTGGTGTTGAGATACTCTTTGGTATCAAACGTTGTACTTTCTAGACTGGAAACCTTATTCGTGTGAACTGCATCAACATGTCTTAATCGCATCATTTTTGAAAAAAAAAAAGAAAGAAAAAAGGAAAGTGCCTAAAGCTTAAAAAAAAAGAGTGATTTTTATTATTGCTTGCAGCACAAAAAAAAAGTTTTTTCACTTGTGTCCGTTCCGTACAAATTCGATTGGTTTTTCCCGTACTATCAATTCAAACTCTATTGATTTTTACTTGATCTACACCTATCACGAATGACTTGCTCCTCCACTTTGTAAAAATACACATTTCCTTTTATTAATTAATAATATACATCGATATCTTCTTATTCTTCCATGTCTATTGAATCCAACTCGTCTTCTTCGCTTTTAGTCATCTCAAACTTCTTTCCACCAAGCATTTCTCTTAAGCGTGATGTCTTTCTAGGCACAATGATATGTAATTTGTCTGAAAACTCTTTAAACTACACAATGGACACTATTTAATACGCTATTATTGCTGCTGTTATTATTTACTTACGCTACGGACGTCCAGCCAGTAGCCTATACCAAGAGCGAGTAACCCTGTACCTGTAAATGCCAACAATGTACCGTAACCAAGTGTTTTGAATGCATAAAGAGAGGCTTCCTTTTTTGCAACTGCATATTCAGCTGGTGTCATTTTAGGCGGTGTGTATTGGGGTATCTTTGACTCAACAGCAGGCGCAGTAGGTACGTTTCCTTCGAGCACTTCGAGCTCCATTCGCTTGTTCTGTTTACGCTTGGTGTACCAAATGGCTCCCAACAAACCGGCACCAAACGCACCGGCTGCTCCTGTAAGCAATGCTGTGACGGGTGGTGGCGAGTTTTCTGTTTCTTTGTTGTCAGCCATTTTATTTTATTCTATTAGTGTGTATAACAACAACAACAACAACAACAACAATAAAATATGAAAAGGGTCCTTCAAAGACTGCTTTTTTTTCCATGAGAGATAATTTGACACTCCGAGGAAAATCGACCTAATGAATACAGATTGTTTATATTAGAAGTATCAGCATCCCCACAATGATCTACTTGTATGCACTTTATCTCTTTGATCTATGCTCATATCTACTGACAACCTAATTGAGCTCTTCTTCGCTATTTAATTTGTGTTACCTGACCTGTCATTGATTCGTCTTTTTATATCGTATCATTACATTCATCATTTCTTTTGGTATCAACTCGGTATCAATTGATAAATTCTGGGCTACTTCTGCCATTATTATGAAAAGTCTTATGCCGGTGGTATATCTTTATCACTGGTACCGTTTCTGCATAATGCTATCGAGGGCTTCCAACATGCTTAGAAAAGAATAAACGCGATTATAAGCCTAAACTATATGTGCGTTACCTCTGATGGATACTATAAACCTTGAAAGTCAGAAAACGCGTTCAAGTTGCGATTTTCTGTTTGAAGAAAGATCAAAAGTACCGACCAGTTGAAATTATGTTATTGTTACACGAGTAAAGCAAGTGGGTGATAACGAATGTGTATTAATTTTCATTATTCTTTTATGCATGAGTTGATTGGTTCAATAATAAAAAAGAGAGGAGAAGCTGGCGTATTGATAGTTACCATTTTCTATTAAAAGGACCACATCCTAATAAATCAACCACTTCATCTCTCTTTCACTCACTCACTCTTTTTTCTAAAAAAATTCGGGTTTTATCCCAAAATAAGAAACATACATGACAGAATACAGCCAACGTTGATAGTCTACATGGTGAAGATCTTTCTCTTTTTTTTTGGAAATTTTATTAATGAATGTATTTATTTCATAAAAGTAGACATACGGTATTCTCTCTCTTTGGCACTGCTCAGGAGTGCCACGAAAAAACGCACTCACTTTTTTAGGTATCCCAACAAGTCATTGGTCACTTTATAAAATGTAGCAAACAAATACACTTGTTAAATACAGAATGACGTGATGATTTACTCATGAAAAATGACGCCAAATGTGATTTATGACGAATGATTGATGCTGTAACGTGTTAGACATCTTTCCCAATACCTCTTAATAAAGTTATATCATTCAATTTTTTTTTTAATCATTGAGATACTATTATATGTTTGGTCAAAATATTTATACAGACTTTCCTTTATCTTTTCATCCATAACGGTGACCTTCTTCAATCATAGTGACTATGTATTTGACATTGTTATTTTTTTAATACACATGATTGAAAGATTCATCGTTAAAACATCAATCAAAGGGTAGCGCTAAGCGTAATTCGTGTAACATTGATGCAGGAGAGGGAGGAGTGCAACAGCATTTTATAATCGAGATATTTTAAGTGCAGCCTCAAAATGTTTAAACTCTACTTTCAAGACCAAATTATAATTCATAGCTAGTAATGGATTATCCAAAATAGATTTACAAATCTAAAGATTGTTAATTAGTTCTTTAAATGTGTCCCTCCTTAACTGATATTAGACATACAGCATCAACTGTATAGTATTCTATCAGCCAAGATATACAACTTATCAACCAGACTTGTTCTACTTTGAATCGATTTAATTTATGCATTCAAATGATGGGCTTTTTACAATATCTGTAACTGAAAACATATTACTAAAGATATCCTATTCAGATATTAAAGTAACTTTATCTAAAATGTCTATTCACTCTCACTCTACCCCTTATGTTTAAAAGTTTTTAGTAATTTAAAAAATTTCTAGGCACAAAATTATAGAAACACCCTTTCCGGTCAAGTCATAATGTCAATAAGATATATAAGAATAATAAGGAGAACAGAAAAAAAAGCCAAAAGGTTCTTGTGCACACTTATTTTTAATATTGATAGCTTTGTTAAAAGAAAGAAAACAAGATACTTGTACATCATTCAACAGAATAGATAAAACGTCCTTGTATGATGAATCACGTTATACAAAGCACTTTATTGTATAAGAGGGGTACACTTCATATTGGAAACCAGATTCCTATTTCCGCCACATATCAATATGGGATTTTACAAGTTGCTTTTCGAATAAATGGATTGCAATTACACTTTTATTGTGAATCACCATCACCAACACATAAAAATAATGCCGTACTTCTTCTTTATTTTATGAAAAAGAATGTTTATTATTATTATTATTGAATTAATCATGCTACTAAAGAAAGAGTGGATTATAAAGAACGGTATTCTAATAAGAAATTATGTGTGTGTGTGTGTGTGTGTGTGTACGTGCGTGCGTAAGTAAATTGAAAATGTTTAAAATAAAATAGTCGATTTTATAATTAAAAAAAACCTATGCGAAATACAGAAATAATGTGTAGTTGTGGTTGGAAGATTTTTTAAGCTATTTAAAAAGAAAAAGAGCTCCTGGCAGTATCTGGATGATGAGGCGATGAGTTAGATGAGCTATTTGTTGATTTGTTACAATGTCTGTGTATTCGAATGTGCTGATTTAAATTATCAGATCTAGAGAAGCACTTGTTACAGCTCTGATAAGGACATTTGAAAGCTATCAAAAAGAGATATATTAGCTTTATTACATATAAATTATATAAGCAGGTTTTCCTACGTTTTTCCATAGTATGAATGGATCGAATATGTCTTTTGAGATGCTCTGAGCGTTTAAACACTTTTCCACAACCTTCATTTTTACAGGCAAACATTCTAGTGCCATTGGTAGGGACATTGGATACTCTTCTACCTCTTGTACGCGCAACAGGTTGATGTCGCTGTTGCTGATGCTGATGCTGATGCTGTTGAGAGGGAGGAGGGAGAGGTGGTCCTTGGTTCTGTAACTGCATCTGAGGTGGCGGTAGCGGTGCTTGCTGTTGTTGTAATAAGCGCTGTCTCTGTTGATGCTGCTGCTGCTGTTGTGGTGGTACTTGTGGCTGGGATGTGTACACATTTTGTGATAGGAATGGTGAGATACCTAATGATGGTGCTGCCCATGGTGAGGGAGGAAGGGTTGTATAAGAAGAGGAGGATGTAGGTTCATAGTAGGTTGGAGTAGGTTGTTGTAGATATTCTTTTCTTTCTTCTTGCTTAGGAATAGGCGATGAAAGAAATCCTGTGTAGCTAAATCGGGTATGTTTATTCATTTTGTAGGTACTGGTAATACTAAAAGAGATGAAAAGAAGAAAGAAAAGTAGAGAAAAAAAGAAAAAGATAAAGCACACTCTTAAATTTTGCAAGTTTAAATGAGGAGGGATGGACGTCCGTCTAATTTTTAACCTTTAAGTCATCTTCCCTTGCATCCAAAAACTAACAAACCCTGAAAAATATCGAATATATTTTTAATGGGTGGATTTTACCTTTTTGGCTAGCAAAGCTTAATTGAGAAAGGAGCACTGATTGTCGCCAATTTAAAAAGGGCGGAATACCAAAATAAATAAAAAGACCATAATCAAAAACCATGGATGCAGGAGATTTCAGTGTTCTATTATGTTCTTGTTTGTTCTATGGGTTCTATCACACTTTTTTTATTTTTATGTATATATTTTTCGATCATTATATTGTACGTCACTTTTTTTTCTATTTATTTTGTTTTGTCCAAAAACCGTGAAACCAGAAATCCATTTTTTCCTTTTTCTTTCGCTCATTTCACTTTTTTTTTGTTCCCTCATTTTTAGCGTATATTTTATTGGTATTTTATCATTTATATAACAAATAGGTATATATATTTATTATATCGCTTATTGTTTTCCTATTTTCCCATTTTCTCTCTTTTTATTTCCTTTCCGCTATCTTGACAAAAAAAAAGGACAAGGCTTATGCTTACTTGCAAACAACATCGCTGGACGGAACAAGCTCTGTGCACACATTTATTATTTTAAGAAATAGCAACAACAAAGTGTTTATTATTATTCATCTATTTTATTCTTTTTTTCTACGAACTTCTTTTTTTTTCTTCTGTTACATATAATTTTTACTTCATAAAATGTCACCCTCAACGCCATTAAATCATAATTCACAAAAGATAGAAACCATCCTGAGCCAATGTGGCCTTTCACAATACCTGTCTACTTTTCTCGAAGAAGGTTTTGATAGAATCGAATCAGTAAGTTATCATTATTATTGTTGTTTTTATTGTATAATATATATAAACAGGTACTTAATGTTTATATTTTCATACTCCTTTTTATTATTTCTTATTTTCCCATATTTTTAAATTTAGTTGCTTGAAATCACTGAATCAGATATGGTACAAATGAATGTTAAACGTGGTCATCGCAGAGTATGTTGCTATATATTATATTTTACATGAAAAAAAAAATGAATAACAAGTAAAAAATGTGATTATCCCTTCATCTCTTTTTATTCATTCTCTCCTTTTTTCTATATATAAAATAAACCAATAGTTGCTACAGCGTGCGATATCTAATATTAAAGGAATACCATCTCCAATTCCGCAAACAATAACAATGTCTAGAAACAATAACCTTCTTCATGCAATCGAAGCACCTATAACAAGTGAGTTCCATCGAAGAAAAAAAATAGAAAAGAAAAGTAATAACCTTGAATTATGAATAATAGCAAGAAGCATGATGACAAACGGACATAACAACATAGTCGTAACAACACTCAACCATAACCCAAAAACACTTAATCATAATAATAAAAACAATAGTAGTAACACTACACCATCTCCAAAAAAACCAAATGAATATTATGCATCTGCAGGCACCATGATCAGCACAGGTACCAGTGGAATGTCATCTACCGAAGAAGAGGCTGTCACCTCTGACAATATCCATCGACTTTGGAAAAGAAAATACCACCGACACGCCAAACCCGACACAAATGCACCTGTCAAGCCGCCATCTGCTTATGTCATGTTCTCAAATCATGTCCGTGCAGAACTTAAAGCGGAAAACAAGTCGTTTACCGATTTGGCAAAAATCATTGGCGATCGATGGAAAAATATTTCTGCAAAAGAGAAAGAACAGTATGAATCGAGAGCCTTGACGGAACGCGAGGCTTATTTGAAAAAGGTGGCAGACTATCAAAAGACAGATGCATACAAGGTAAACTACATTTACCGCTCCATTCAATTTATTTGTTGCTGACGAGGTACCTTTTCTTTTAGAAATATCAGCAATATATTATTGAATTTAAGGCTAAAAATGAAGCAGCAGGTAACCCATTGATCAAGTAAATTCAAACAAGACGATGGTTACTTATAATTCTTTGATTTAGCAAGACCTGTTGGACGACCTAGAAAAAAACAACGGCGTGATGGTGATAAATGGATAAGCGATGGGAACACGAGCGATTCAATCCAAGCAGGAGAACGAAGAGATTCGCAGAGTGAAGACCAGCAAAAACAGCAAAAACAGCAAAAACAATACCCATTTTATCTTTTGAACAACGATGAAGCGAATGGCCTCGATCAGCGTACGGATAGCCTTTCAGCAGGTTCCTCTTCATCAAATACCCTTTCTACCAATAATAGCAAATCATAAAAGGGAGAGAAATGATCTTTATAAGTATTTTATATAAAGCTCAAGATACACATACATATTGAGAAAGACAGTCAGAAACAGAAGCCTTTCCAAGGCATCAACTTTTTTCAATATAAATCATCAACACGCCCAGAGTATTATCTCTTTCTCTTTCTCTCTCTTTTTTTTTATGAAACAATATGGCTTTTTATCATTCTTATTACTATAGCACTTCCCTCTCTTTCTCATGCATTCTAAAAAAAACAGCAAATTCTTTCTTTTGTATTCCATGATTTTGTAAATATAAATATTTTGATATTCATAAAGCTTTTTGTACATATAAAAAAGAATGCCATTTATCTATAAAAGGACATGGAAAAAGACGGATAAATACGTCATTTATACCCAATTGTTCTAGATCCTCCTGTTATGTGATATTTGCTGTTTAATATGGAACATTTGCATGCATTTATTTCTCTGGGAAGATTTATATTATAAATTCGCTGCTTCGAATCAGCAGGGTTTTTTTATTTGTAAAATTGGTAGATAAAAAAAGAGAGAAAAGTATACATTGCTTATTTTACATAATTTCCTTATTCCTCGTCTTCATCCTTGTGTTTGCTGTTATTAGGTAAAGGAGGGACCTCATTCTTATGACGTAAAGCGGCGCCCATATGATAGTGCATAGCTCTCTTCTTTAAAAACTCTTCATGACGCTTGTTGGCTATACAAAAAACACTTTGTTACTATCCCATACGCGTCATCAACGTGTGTATTTTCCCAATACCTTCTTCCTCGTCCTCATCCTCGTTCTCGTCCTCCATTTCCCAGTCATCATCGCTCACGGATACTCTTCTACGTCCGTTTGTTGTTGATGTTTTATCCGATGCTACGCCTCCATCCAAGGTAAAGTCGGATGGCTCGGCATGGGAGGAGCCAACTCCATATTGAATTTCGGGTATTTCTAAATATGAAAATCACGTCCTCTTTTTAATAACAATGAAAACACGATATAATATATAATAGCAGAAGATACCATCGAGATTGAGCACTTCATCCGTCTCAGGATTATAGCGGACATATGGCGTCTTTGGTTCATCTACCTTCATGGTTGAATCCTTTTGCGCTTCTGTGATCTCAAGATTGGCTTCATCCCATCTCAAGCTTATTTTTTAATACAAGTTAAAATATAATGAGCTTACAAAGCATTTTTTCCTTTTCTTTCTCTTGCTTTACCGTGTGGGTTCTCCAGAAACTTTGTTGTGCTTTAAAATGCCTTTCTTTGGCTTTGCATTTAAATTGGGCGAATGACTCATTTCTAGTGTTTTTTTTTTAATTAGAACAAAGTGAAAAACCAAAATAGTTTTTCTTTTCTTTTTTTCTGTTACCTTCACACTCCGAAATCCAGCATGGTTTTTTAATCTTGCATGATCGCACTCAAACCATAAAAATTGCTGCTAAATGCATTAAATATCAATTCTCAAGCATTCAACTTTATAAAATCAAAGCGATAACTGCAATGATTACCAAGCCCGTCTTTACTTGTGCCAAAAATATGAAAAAGAAGAGTTGCCAATGCAAATCTGATTGAAGCAGCATCACTCGAATATGGTTGTTCATCCAAACACAGCTGTCCGTTTAAGAGGACAATCATTCATACATATGAAAGGCTGTAAAATTCATTTGTCTCTATAAAATGGAAAGGGAAAGGGTGGTTTAATATTCTCAAAGTCAGCAAAAGTATATTTCATCTCATCCCTGAAATAAGAGTAAAACACAACGAATAGCTTTCCTTTATTAATCAAAGGCAGTTTAGCTCTGGAAATATCCCCTGAGATCATCTAATACAAAAGTTCCAAGCCTCATTATCTATTTGATAAATCAGCTGCTGCCTTTGTTTTATGGATGATACAGTGATAATGCCATAGTAGCAGTGCTACATACACTGAATGAGTTGATATGTATGCCTACTCTATTAAATAAGCTTCTTTCAATCACCTAAAAAGTTTGTACAACATTTGTTGACACTTGTTGAATCAATATCGGATTTCACCGGCAAGAATAGGCGATAGTACCACAGTAAAAAAGCGTTTAAAATGATAGGATAATTGATACACTTTTCTTTCCCATATTCCGTGTTGGATCCAAAAGCAATTTGATTAAAACAAATACTTGCATCAACTGTATTGCTAATAATACAAGTGCTCATAAATCAGTTACATTTTATCAAATTGCAAAGTATCAAAATAAAACTTTGGATGAAACAGCTGGAGCAAGCAAGTGCCACAAATGAAAATAGCTTCCGGGTTTTGCTCCCGTTAAAATTTATAGCTTTTGCACAAACCATATTAACTTTAGTTTTTCTGATTCAAACAGAGATGGTTCTTATTCATTAGAAATGATGACAATTAGCAAGAAGATATTAGGTATTTACGATTATAAAAAGTATACCCTGACGATATGCTATTCCACAGAATAGAGGAATATTTTGTCATTTTCTCGTCATTTTGTGTCTTACTTTAATTGGGCTTGGACCGACAAATCGGAGTCATGCTCTCCATCAAAAAAGTTTACCCTTCTTTGTTTTGTAACCCTTTATTAATAGCATTTTCTGCATGATTATGTATTTGGAGCTAAAAACTTCATATTAATGACCTTCTTTGCCTTTCATTTGTTTCTTTTTTTTTCTGGCTTTTACTAAAAAAAAAAACAAGAAAGATAATCGATTGCTCTTGTTTAAAGATATTTGATAATAATACAACAAGTTGAAAATATGTACATGTTTCTTTTGAAATGTTGATCATGCACTTGGATATACGAAAACCAGGAATAGTTTTTATATTTAGACACCTTGAGTGTTTTAATGTATAAATTTAATTAAGGTCTAGAATCTATGAGAAACAGCGTCGCACCTTCCATTTTCAGAGGTTGGCACACGATAAAAACCAATTTGATCTGCTCAATGTGTACACCGCTTTTTTGGTCTTGTACCACTTGATTTTCTTTTTTTCTCTTGGAGCCACTTCAATACATTGGATTTCAAAAAAAAAAAAACTAATAACAAGAATGATTTCCTCATATGAACAAAATAGGTCTCACAGTGTTCTCATGGCCATTTCGTGCCCAAACCACATGAACAAGCCACTGTGGAGAAAGATAGATAAAAAAAAACTACTTGATGAGTTTATCCCAGGAACAAATAAACTGATGATGTAAATATAACTCCTATTGCATTTTAAGACGTATGTGCTATATAAATATGTAGTTTTTTAATAACAATGCTGATCCTAATTAAAAATAGAAGGGCAGACCAAATATGTTTAAATGAAAGTGAGTTACAAGTTTATTTTATATATATTTAAAGGACGAAAAAGAAGTTGACAGATTTCCACATTGAATCCGCAGATGTACGATGGCGTCACGATGGCGATTCCCAATAAAGATACACCTCAATCAGACGACGACATAATGATTACTTGTTGTTACAATTAGAAAGCTATTCTGTAGAATTGCTTATCAACTGTAAAAATTTGCTCATGGTTCTTACAATCCCCGACGTTTAAAATGCTTTTTTTGGAGCTCCTACTTTTTCATCATATTTAAAAACAGAAAAAAAAAGTATACCTATTCTTTTTCTCACTTCTTTGTTTTTCTTTTTTATACTACTATCATAAACATCATGGCACAAGTAATTGAATCAATCCCATCCCACGAATATCATGAAAAGGTAAATGGAAAATAAAAGTTGACATATTTATTTTTGTTAACTGACGTATTTCAATTAGACATCCATATATCATCAAGACCTGCCTCCAACCCCTTCATCATCTGCATTTTCATTCTTAACCTCTGACCAAAGAGAATCTGAAAAATATTCAATTGGTAAAATAATAAAATCAGATATTAGTATTGTACGTCATTTATTAACATGGTGAATGGTGATATTAGAGGAGAAAAGAATGCCGCTGAATACTACAATGCGTACAACGAGTTACTACGGATCAATTAACTCCGGTAAGAAAGTACAAGTGATCTTGCATAATGATCACCTTGTTTAATATATATAATTAGAATCAATTTATTCTTCGGGTCAAGCATCATCTTCCGCTTCTACAATTAGCCCAAATGACGATGACGAGGGCCTCTATTTATTATGGACGCATCAATTGTTGAGAGAAAAAGGTTTCAATCCCAGCTCTTGTCGATTGGACGATGACGACGGGGATGATGATAATGAAAGCGTAGACAGTAGTATTACGGATTTATCGACAAACGATGCTACTTTAAATTCGTCTTTTTCGTCCTTCTTTAAACTTTTTTCTCGGAAACAGCAACGAAATAATTCGCAATCGTCGTCGTGGTTTGCGTGTTTTCCCATGTGCTAAATATATAATCAAAATAGATTCGAAAAACAGTTTTCATGTCATAACTCGCACATGAACTGTTTGATACCATTATTCCCTTGCATATTGTCTTTTATTAATACTTTTCTCTGTTTTATTATTTAATTTTACCCCTGATGTCCTATTTTTGTAAATGTGATACATAAGCACACATGATGGCAGATATACAAATAAACAACAACAATTCTTTTTGATCTAATGTTTCCTTGCTTTTTTTTCTAAAGCTCATTCTCGCTTTTTTTTTTTTTATGATGATTCTTTACCAACTGGTCAATCGTTTTACAATCCAAGAGACCTAAAATTATATATATATATTTTTTTTAAAAAAAAAAGAAACGAAAACCACAAATTTAGATTCCTTTCTTTTTATGGGGGGGAGAAGATTACAAAATTCAAGATGGATGATTCCTTGCAGATGTTGGTAATATCACTCTGCAAATGAAATAATACCAAATGACAGTGGGATTGTTTCAAATATCAACGGAAATGTATTGCAGATGCGAATGATCGTTTTTGATCTTCAAAGCATTTCTTCTATTTGTTATCTACCCCTTTTTTTTCATGCTGAGTGGTTTTATGAAAAAAATGTAACATTGGTCATTGTAAAGGTAACACACAAAAGAAAAAGCTGCTTAATAGCGATAGCGATTTTACTTTTTTTTCTACATGTATTCTCTATTTCGATACAGAACATAGGTTTGCTTTATCTTTAAATTTGTAACGAGTGTTTATATCTGAACCAAATCAAATATCTTGATATCAACATTGATTGTAATCCATATCTGAATGTTTTAGTTATCTCAAGATTAACGATTCTCTGAAGAGATAATTGTATCAGCAATAACACATATTTATTAAACACGATAAAGTATAAGGTCATGGGGTTTATAGATGTAAATTTACATTTTCATGATCTGGTCATCAGACACAAGGTGTTCATAATGTTTTACAAAATCAGTAGGCTTGAAGTTCTCATAAAAAATGAGGTAGTAGAGTGTATATTGTTCAGGGCCTTTTTTCGATGTTAAATTAAAAGATAATTTTAAAAGGTTTAAAAGATATAGATATGGTTTATCTGATTCTTAATTAAAGCGTTGGTTGGTTTATTAAATATTATTATTAGAGAAGTAATGATACATGTATACGTTTTTTTTTTTTTT
>VCJJ01000141.1:0-11111 GCA_024139415.1 Backusella tarrabulga
GTGTCAATGAAAACTTTAGTTTGTCCATCTGTTTCGAATCACTGGTATTCACATAATCATCCGCGCCAAGTTCAAACGCCACCTGTCGTTTGTCCTCCGAATGCGACATGACAACCACACGAGCACCTAGTGCTTTGGCAAACAACACACCAAAATGACCCAAACCACCTAGCCCCATAACCCCCACAACACTGGTAGCATCGGCATTCCACCGTTTTAGTGGAGCATACGTCGTCACACCCGCACACAGCATGGTGCACGCATTCTCACTTGACACATCATCAGGGATCTTTACAACAAACTGTTTATTACCTCGCCATTTCGTGGTATACCCGCCATAAGTCTTTTCGCCATTGGGATACCGACTATTATATGTGGCATAAAAACCGCTCTTGCAGCAATTCATGGTGTCTGCAAAGCATGCCGAGCATTCGCCACATGAGTAACAGAGTGGACCCAGACCCACACGATCACCTACGGTGAATTTGGAGACATTTTTACCCACTCTTGAAACAATGCCAACGAATTCGTGGCCTGGAACCACAGGATAATCTGCCTCTCCCCTGGAGGCGGGATATTTGTTAGTCTATATATTTTACGAGTTATGTCTGCTTTCTTTACCATGCACTATCAATGGTATGTATGTCGGATCCACAGATACCACTGTCTGTTATATCAATCTCGATATCGTCCTCGTCCCATGTCTTGAGTTGAAATTCAGTTAGAGTGAGTGGCTTGTCTATTAAAAAGAATTATTAAGCAATCTGGGTAAGGGGGACACAGAGTCTTCTCCATATATACCTTTTGAATGGGCAGCCCATGCCATAAATTTATCAGTCATTTTTTTTTCTGATCAATTACTTTACTAACAGTAACACAAAAGATCCTCTTTTTATATGATTTTCAAAAGAGCTCTGGTGTGTCCTGATACCTATGATTTCATATTCGGAAATGAATTTACCGAAAAGAACATTATAAAAACGAAATGGGGGGAGGACGGCATTATCGGGGTGAAGAAGATATAAATGTAAACATTTTTTTTAAGACTTCATGATTAAAATGAAAGATCTCACTGTTTTTGGTCAGGTTGAAGTGGTTTTAGTATCGCGATTTATTAAAAAGTTTTTTTTACCGGTAAAAAATCTGAACTGATATCTTTCCACTTTTAGTCGAGTGCAACTTGAAAGCGACCCAACGAATTGGTAATTCATGAAATTGTGCCGAAACCCAGTCGATTAAAAGTACCGTTGTCATTTGCCTTATTGTAAAAGAAAGGGATAAATATCTAATTAAAGGACGCTGTTTGTCAATTTAGATATGACCCTTTTAAAATAGCCCTGAATTTCTGTGACACCATTTTTGATCACTTCTTGATCGATTGAGTAACAGAGAGACAGGTTGAGATATGAACCAAACAGTCTTGGTATGACCAGCTGCATAAGATAAAAGAGGTTGTCTGTGGTGTAATCTTCACTTGTTTGAATGACTTGTACAAATAACATTTTATTACATAAGCACTTTTAAAACAAGTTTTAAAAGTAACCTTGTCAGTTTTTTTCTTCTTTTTCGTGTATACTTCAAATAAATGTATATAATTGGGTTGAGAACTTGATTTTTAAACTATTTGGTCTTGTATCATATAGAAGTATTGAGTGGTATTGATGGGGGAGGACATTCTTATTTGATATTTCTTTCTTCAATTTGAATTTGATGAAACGTACGAATTGAATAAAATAGAAACCAGAATTATGCTATTTTTATTAATTTAATGTTTAAATTAAGCATCTTGAACATTTAAAATGTAATACGAGCAATGCAAGTAATATCCTCGTTAACTCCCAATCAATCAACTTGATTTATAACACGATGTATCATTCACATTTCCAAGACAGTGGTAAAATTGAAAAAAAAGGGTCAAACCATAACGCATTTCATTTTCTAAAAGAAAAGAAAAGAACAAAATAAGCTCTTCTTTTAAAAATAGAAAATCGAGCTACTCCATAAAAAGGTTTTGTGATATAAAATCATTCAAAAAAGGAACAGTTGTTTATTTTTATACTTGTTGTACTTGTTCAAGTGTATTCAACCTTTTTATTTTATAACAGTACCTGTGTTCACATCGATTTAGTATAAATAAACAGCTTTTATTAAACAAAGTACAAACAAAAAAAAATAATGAAATCTACTGGTGTTCTCTTGGTTCTCTCTGCCTGTCTTTTGAAGCTTGCATCGTCGTATACACTCGTTGACTGTGACGACCTGTCAAATAATATCTGCACCTTGTTCAGCGGTGAAGGTCGTGTCTGTGGATGTGTTGATGCCAACAGCTCAACCTGTACTCAGGGCTACAATGGTTACAAAGGTGCATGCTTGGACGTCGTTTACACTGACCTCTGTGTCGCCTTTTGTGCTTCTAATGGCCATATATGCAAGGGCGAAGATCCTCCTTTCTGTAACGAATATCAGGATGGTAACAGCACCGTTACTAATTAAAATGTTTAACTTACTTCTGTGCAATTGCTTTCACAATGCTTTCATTGAACTGAAATAAAAAATATGCTTAAATAAGCATGATTATAATTACATTGACTTTTAGACCCTAAACCAAAATCTAAGATTGTGGTATTTTTTTTTTTTTTAAAAACATTCATGTGTGTGTGTGTAAACATTTGATTGTTTTTAACGACACACATTTCTGTCTTTCGAATAAAGCGTAATATATTTGGAAAAGAACATTTCCAAACTTGATTTAGCATAATGTCTGATTGTGACTGTTTGTGATGGCCAAAAATCTTGGTTAAAAATAATAAAAATCGCATTCTCCATACATCCTTTTTTCTTATTACAAAAAAAAACATAACAGAATGGGAAAAAGAAAGAATTACATGGACGACGGTCAAGACTCGTCAGATGAAGAAGGAGGACGTATCAGTTTCAACGTCACCGAAGATGACTTGGAAAGCGAAATGGCAGGCTTTTCCGGATCACGTCAGCGTCGCCATCGCGGTTTTGAAGACGACAGTAGCGATGAAGAAGATGCTCGTGGAGGATTAGGTGCAGGAAATACATCAAGCCTGGCAGCTTCGTTTTTACCGACTAGTTTCCAAAAGGCATCAGACGACGCATCGCCAAAGAAGGATCCCGTCAAACAAAAAGTCAAGAGCACCATGAACTTTAATCGGTCTGGTTCGTCAACACCGCCGCCCAGCTCAGGATTTGGCGAGTTCAACAAGCACTCCAAGGGTTTTGGTAAAAAGATGCTGGAAAAGATGGGTTGGTCTGTGGGTAAAGGTCTGGGTGCCGAGGGTAAAGGTATCGTCAATCCAATCGAGACCAAGCTGAGACCCGCACGTATGGGTCTTAGTTTTAAGGGCTTTGATGAACGCACGGATCAAGCAAAGTCAGAAGACAAATTCCGTCAGGGCTCAGATAGCGAAGGGGAAGAGGAAGAAGAAGAAGAGAAACCAAAGAGACGAAATGCATGGAAGGAAGGTGGATCCAAAAAACAACCACAGCAAAGTAAAAAACGTAAAACAATATACAAAACCGCAGCACAAATCATTGAAGAAACTCAACATATACCAGTCAGTGACAGCAAGGTGATTGATATGACCGGACCTAGCATCCGCGAAATTGACATCTCCGAAATTAGACGCACCGATTCACCCACACTCATGGAAACTAGCTCCAGATTCCCTGAGCTGCGACACAATATACAACTGCTGATGGATCTCTCCAAGGGCGACCTGGAGAACCTGGCACGTGAAACACAGTCCTCCACACTAAAAATGACGTCCATGGAGGCCGAGCTGGCGCACGACCAAAAGAGCTTAGAGGATCAAGCGGCAGAGCTGAAAAAGGTGGAGAAATTACAGGAGATTACCCAGCAGATGGAACGTATCAGTCGAGATGCATTGGGCACAGGTGCTTACAACAGCGGCAACATCACTGCCCTCTTTGGCGAATGCTTTGACATGCTTGAACGCGAGTTTATCAACGAGATTGAGCGTTTTGAAATTGATCATATTGTGATTGCGGTATGGGCACCCGTCTTCAAGTACAACTCGGTCACCTGGAATGTGTTGGAGAACCCAACCTTTGGATTGCTGGATGTGAAGCGATGGCGTAAACTGCTGAGATCAAATGATGATGAAAAGGCGGCGAATGGATGGACATCGAGGGTACAACGTACGGATCTTGTATGTACACCGTTTGAGACTATGCTAAATACAATTTGGTTATCCAAAGTGAGAAGTGCAATAAAGTAGGTATAAATATATATATATAAATGTGATTATAGGTGAAAGCTAACTTGTTTCTTTCACTAGTAATCAATGGGACATCCAAGAACCTGATCCCATCATCCAACTCTTAGAAGAATGGGAATCCGTGCTCCCCGAATTCATACTCGACAATATCATTGACCAACTCATCCTGCCCAAGATTAACCGCGCCGTCTCCGACTGGAACCCACGCACCGATCCCGTGATGATCCACAAATGGATCCTGCCCTGGCTATCCACGCTGAAGGCCTATCGACTGGGCGATCTGTTTACCACCATCCGACACAAGATCTCGGTTGTACTGCGTCAATGGCATCCTTCAGACGAGTCTGCACTTCACATTATATCACCTTGGAAGGATGTCTGGACACCCGAACAGATGGAGACGTTTGTCATCAAATCCATCCTGCCCAAGCTCACAATTGTGCTCCGTGAGGAGTTTACCGTCAACCCGCGCGATCAAAAGATGGAGCCGCTCATTTGGTGCCTTGCATGGAAGGATGTCATCTCAGAGACGATTATGGGACAGTTGCTGGAAAACGAGTTCTTTAACGACAAGTGGCTACATGTGCTCAAGCAGTGGCTCAGTCTTGATATCACGCAAATCAACTATGATGAGATTAGCGACTGGTATCGCTGGTGGCGCCAGGTGTTCAACTCGTACCACCTTGATAACAACAAGATGGTGATGCAGTGCTTTAGAAAGGGTCTTGAGATGATGGATAGGGCAATTGGGGGTGATGATTTGTATTCTATGGGCCTTTCAAGGAAATAAAGCCTGTGACTGACAAGTTTTTTTTTTTCCATTTAAAAGAACGCGGCTCGCGAAAACCGTTCTCTTTTATCTCGTTTAATTTTTTTATTTTTTTATTTTTTTTTAATCGCGAATAAACGTGTAATATATAATGGTCAGAATTGTAAATCGACAATACCATCAGGCATATGAATATATCAAACAAGATTCAATAAAAGGAAGCTGTCTCATCTTTGTTGCACCTGATGTCGATTCTATATGTGCAGTTCGTATATTCCAGGTACGGCAACCTTTGTAGAGGAAACGCTTTTAGCTAATAAAAACAACAGAGCCTTTTAAAGAGTGACTTTATACCTCATAAAATTGTGCCTATTTCAGGATACAAGGATTTAGAAAAAGCAAATACAGAAATAGTGAAAAAAGACACAGACGTAAACAAGATATTTACTTTATACCTTATTCAATTCTCACTCTTTTTGAATAGTTGACATCCATTGTTATGATAAACTGTGGTGGCATTGTTGACATATACCAATATCTTCAAATCGATGAGGACGACATAAAGATCTATATCATTGATAGTCATAGACCACTCAACCTCGATAATTTGCATGACTCCAAACGAAACGTATGTGTCTTTGACGATGATGATGAAACAGAAAAGTTGACTCCAGTATTAGAGGCATTTTCCACATTGATGGTTGGTATAATATATGCATACATTATACATATGGATGCTGATATGTCTCCATTAGTATGATAACTCTAGTGCTGACGATGATAGCGACTCGGATGACGATGACGAAGACGAAGACGATAACAGACACAAACGACGAAGACTAGACGAAAACGGCAACGCCATGACAAGAACACAGGTACGCGCCCAGCGACGTAGACAAAACAGACTCCTGGCAGATTACTACTCGGGCGGTATGTACTATGCCAACGCCGTCTCTGGCATGGTCTATCAACTCGGTAACCAGTTATCCAAAACCAACAATGAGCTTTTATGGGCGGCAATTGTCGGTGTCACCGCACAATACGTCTTTGAAAGAATTGATACCGACAAGTATCTTTCAAACTTACAGGTGTTTAAGGATGATCGAGAGAGATTGGATACACAGCCCATGTTACAATCGGAAAAGACCGCCAATGTCAGTATCAAGGCCGAGGTGGAGTATCGGTTCATGATGTTTCGTCATTGGAGTTTGTATGATAGCATGTACCATTCAGGTTATGTGTCGAGTAAATTGGGCGTGTGGAAAGAGGCCGGTAAAAAGAGACTCAATAATATGTTTGCAAAAATGGGGTAAAAACAATATATGTGATATTGAGACAACGGACTGTGTGTGTGAGTGTGTGTGTGTGTGTGTGTTAATAAGTATATCTAGGTTCTCACTTCAGCAATGTCAGCAAACATATACACACATGGACATGGATCTAAAACAAATGCTTCACAACAAGATTGACAATGTGGCACCGCTTTATGGCCTCACCGATATCTGTTTCCCCAGCTTCACACGCCACTATGGTTACGAACACTGTCTCTCGGCCAGTGACGTTGTTTATGCACTCGCCACACTTTTAGAAACAAGCCCCGCCGCCGCCACACGTCTAGGCGAAAAGGTTGATTGGAACGAGGCCGAGGATTGGGGGTCCCTCGAACAAGAGGATGCCGATGATCTTGGTAGTGTTCGTCGTGCATGGTGGATGCGTAACTTTTATACCGCCTACGACGCCCTTGGAAAGGAGGAACCCGACCTCTTACTGCATGGCCTAAGACTGTGTATGAAGATTCAAAAGGTTGTGGTGGAACAGGGCGCCGATATCCTTGTCAAGAGAATGGCCAAATCGCTCAATAACTTTCGATTTGTAAATATACGTAATAGTCCTGATCTGCCCATCTTTCAACACCCGTTGACGTTGGGAAAATTGGCTTCTTTCTTGATTGACGCATACAGAGTAAGTGGGATGGTGGGGATAGTGCAAGATATGGAGACTAAATATATATATTAGGAACATGGAAAGAAGAATCTTCCTTTTGTTATATCATCATTAGATGCAGAACATAATACATCATTAATATTGGCAACTACCGGTGCACCTACATTTGGCGATGTCCGTAAAAAGTAAATATAAACTATTTAGGTCCCCTCCCCTCCTCTAACTATTCACTCACTCGCATCATTCTAGTACATTTGGATTGTCCTTTTTAGATGCAGCGGAAAAGACAGGTGCACGCATTTCATTTGATAGCTTTGAAACGTTTGTGGTACAGGTTCATGAAAATGATATTGATCACTTTGTTGAAAATCTATACTTTAATCCACAACAAAACCGATAATAAAAAAAAGAGAGAGAAAAAACACACACATGCTCTTTTGACTGGCTTATTTAAAAGAGGGAAGTTTATGTGAGGAAAAAAATCACGAATTGAGATTATACAAAAGTTACCTTACTCTCAATTTAAACGACACATTGGGGAATGAAAGGTAGCTAGATGGCGAGTATCTGAAGCCCATCTGAGATATCAATTCTTCTCTCAGCACAAGAGGTCACTGTCAAAACGGGCAAGTCGCTTATGTTTTCATATTCCACAGGGTAGAATTCATTATAACGATATACATAATGTTGCGGCGGCCCTGATGCCTTGAAAATAATACCATAAGGCTCGCCGAACGATAAGTGAAACTTAGCCCTCTGAAAAAAAGGACTATCCAATGCTATGTTGATGTTCTCCTTGATAACACCCGTACATTCCAATTCGACCAGATTGGGAAAGGAGGATGAGAGGATCGCGGCAAGATCACTGTCAAAGCTGCGGCAATAAATGCGCAATATTTTGAGATGGTTTACGTGCATACGGTCGACATCAGCTCTGATTTCAGTGCAGCGAAGGTCAAATGTTTTTAATGTGGTGGGGCATGCATTCAGACACTCAACGATATCAATTATTCCCGGTCTACGAGGCTCGATAAAATGCAAGATTAATTCGGTGAGTGCAGCCATACTTTTGATGCTCTGTATGGACCTAATGTTTGGTCCATGCATCACTAATCTTTGGATATACCTCGACTGATTGGAGCGAGATAAATCCAGGATGATGTCGCCTTGGCAACTAGAGACTTGGATCTCCTCAAGCTGACATTTCACCTCATCAAATACCTCGAATGCGTTGACACCAACCGGCAAATTGCGAAAGCGGAATGTTCTCTTTTTGGGTGCAATCATCCTATAGAAATCCAAACATCCGTTCAAGTAAATACGTCTTATATCGTCGTCGTTATAGTCAGATAAGGATTGATCATCATAGTTGGTAATATTGATATTGCGGTATTTACTGGTCATGTATTGGTAGAACTGGATATGGGACGCCGTACTAGCAGCACCTTCAATGGAGATATCAAGAGTGGTAAGCGAGGTGGCTGGTATGATATTGACTGGCATTTGGCTATCAACTATCGTTATAAAGGATATAACCAATTCCTGGATACTTGGTATATGTTGGTGAATGCTTTCCAGGTCATTCACTCCGAGATCAAGTGCGAATAACGTAAGCTTTTTCAGCACAGGCAAGTTCTTTAGCTGATCCAATATATTGCGCGTGCTGATACTTTCAGTTGATTCAAAATACAATTGTAGCTCTTCAAGTTTACCACCTAAATTTGATGTAAGCATTTGCGATGCGACTTCACAGTGTAAGCCATCATGGAGAATTCGGAGCTTTGATGTCGATTGTTTGTTGTCTATTGGCTTGTTAAAGTAATTTTGGGCGTCGGGATAATCGGAGTCATACATCACCGACAGTACACGCAGGTTCGAAAAGGTATTCAAAAGTGTTCGTTTGTCGAAACCAAGAGGAAAGGTAGAACATAAATGTAATTCTTCCACTTGCTTGGCGCGATGGGGAAATTGTTTAATCATTTCCAGGAATCGCTCAAACAAATCTTCATTGTACTCAATGCAAACACTGTAAAGTAAACTGAGCTCGTCCAAGACACACCACTAATTGCGACAAACAAGTGGACATACTATTCTGTCTCCTAATTCCAGCTGAATGAATATATTGTGCAATACTTCGATGGGAAGGCGATCCATTTAAGAAAAAAAGAATAAGTCAAAGGTTGTTCCCACCCAAAAGTTTTGACCTTAATAATATAATATATTTATAACTCAGACCACTTCTTCTTTTGGGGAAGAAGTCAACTTTGCCTTATTTGGAACTCTACATCCAAGACAATAAACGTCAGACTTGTTTTTATATCTTTATTATTTTGTTTAATTTTGGGTAAACTACAGTGCGGGAAGCCTTAAACAAAGTGACCGTAAGAACGTTGTATTTGGGAATGGTTATTATCTACAAAGAGTACTTAATAAAGCTTAAGACAAATACGCAAAACTTTTTATTCAAACTTAATGAAACTATTACCACTATTAAATCGTTTGATCGAGATCAATGCCATTTTAGTGTGCGTCATTATCAGACGAGCTATAGTTCGGATCGGCATATGTTTCCAACAAATTACGACGTCTATTTTTTTGCGTATTATTGGCGGTAGCATTATTTTTTGTCTTCATTATTACTCCATTCAGTATCATGATCAGTGGTATGCTCATTATTGCTTTCATTGTCATAATAACTCTGCGGTGTGATCGGTTCCTTGTTGTTGCATGAAGTTTTTCCTAGTTGTGATTGTCGATTTCTCTATCTTTAATCCAGAAAGTTACAATATAAATATAAAACTATTTATTAAAGAAAAGCTTGTTTATTTATAAAGTGACATTAAATGATGATACTGAGTTTAATACTCATTATGTATCAGTTAGATGAATTGAAAGTAAGGTCATGATTGGTATTTCCTTCTCTTTCTGCTTCCACTTTTGCTAGTCTTTCGTTTAGTCGCTTGATTTCTTCATTTTGCTGTTGCTTTTCTTTTTTGAGGGCATCAAGTTCTTTCTGTAAAGTCTCGTTATCCAATTTCAATTTCTTCATTTCGTTGCCAATCAACTCGATAAGATGCTCGTCGTTGTTATTTGCTGTAGCAGTGGATTGGATTTGGGCGTGTTCCATACTATTGCTTGCATCATCGCCCTGGTTTGTTTCATCTTTAGGTCTTTCTTCTGCTTGTATATCTGATATTTTTAATAGTTACTATCTTTAAATAAATTAAACAAAAATAATCATCAATACCTTTTTGTTCTTCATCTTTAGCATAATATCCGTAATCGTTTAATTCTTTTACACTATTTTTTGCATCGGTATTCCCATTATCAGCAGCCTTTTAGTACCAATTAATTGCTTTTTGTAGATCCTTAAATCCATCTTCATTTTTGTAAATCCATCCCAAATGATATTGAGCATTTGCAATTTCTTGATTAGCTGCCTTTGTATACCATTCGATAGCACTGGGAATGTTTGAAATGACACCATTTCCATCTTGATACATAATACCAATATAATACATAGTATTTGCATTTCCGTTATTTGCTGCCTTCAGGAGCCAATCCATGGCTTGTTTATGATCTTCTGATACACCATTTCCCCAATAATATGATTCGCCGATATTAAACTGACCATTAGCATTTCCAGCAGCTGCTGCCTTGATTGACCATTCCAAGGACAAATTGTTCTCATGAGCATTTGTAAACCTATGCTATAATTATATTATGTTTCTTCAAGTTGTAAGATATTATACTCGATGATTCACTGTCGGCATCGTTGCTACTTGAATCATTAGACAAGAAAGATACTTGTCGGCTTAAGGGATGAAATAACCGAACCTGGCTAGTCTCATCATCGGAAACCGCTGCGTCAATGTAGGCAATCAATGAGGCGTCACTAAATGGTGGACCAAACGTGACAGAGCGAGGGGAGGAAGCTTGGCTTGATTGGGCATGGGCATCAATCGAGTTTTCTGTGTCACTAGCATCGGATCGCGATTCCCAAAGGTAGAACTCTTCATTGTATTCCCGGCCTGTTGTAATCAAATGATCGCAACCAAGCAGGTAGCCATTTTCGAGTCGTTCAATCTAAAGAAAATAAAATAAAGATTAGTACTATGGATCATAGTGGT
>VCJJ01001415.1:22547-35542 GCA_024139415.1 Backusella tarrabulga
CGCGCTATCTTAGTGCAAGTACGCTATTACCTTGACTATGTGTGTTGAGTAAGAGCTGCAAAACTGATTTGTGATCTCTTCTTTTCTCCAATCGGAAAAGGCGGACCTCGTGTTAGTCCCACTCCAGAGCTTATCTCTCCTCCTTTGATAATACTAGTGTATACAATGGTAAAAATATACTTCGCATTTATATTTAGGTATTGATTGTTTAAGCCTATACATAGATATATTCTCGTTTGGCTCAAGTTTCTGCACATCCAGTATTCACTGGATTGAACACTTCCTTTTCTGCAGTTTCCTTTTGGAAGAAGCTATATCTAGGATTTCTCTATGAATATAACTATAACCATTTTGAATTTATTTGAATGTTAAATATCCCTTTTAAATACTTTTAAATGAATTCAAAAGCATTTAAAAGCATTGATTTGTTTTCAAAATACGGGGGGTAACTTTTCTAGCTTTTGTGCTTTTAAATGAATTCCAATGCAATTGAATATATTTAAGTGGATTTAAAATTCATTTTCAGATTTAGGATGTATATTTGCAAGTTTAAATGCATAAATTCATTAGATCGATATAGACTTTTACACGAGTTTCTGAACAATAGTTATTCTCTTATCAGTGAACTATGCGCGTATAAAGTTCAAGCTGCTGTTGGACATAAATACTGCCTAGTAAGATCAACATATGGATTGTTTATATATAATGACATTAAACTTTGAAATGACAGCGAGTTACTTCGTAGTCTGTTGAACGAATTAGAATTTTGTAATATTGTTGCATTTTTACCAAAAGCATCAATGAAACATTAAAGCTGTGATGTCTACATTGATATATTACGTGAGTCAATTGGATTCCTCGTGAAGAATTCTAGAACAGTGAGTCTTTTTATCATAGAATTCTTCTACATGACATCCAGACAAATGCCAATTTTTAGGGAAAACTGTATCTACACTATTGATACAAATATGGGAAATGGTGCAGCAAGAGCATGGCAAGATTGGCAGACACTAGGACAGAACAGGAGCATATATATAAAAGTGTTGCAAAGAAAATCTATTAGAAAATAATGTTAGATCCCGAAAAAGAAATACGAGAGCATACCTGTAAAAGATGTAATACGTAGCACATACTTTAAAAACGATCATCTTTGACTTTTCACTGCAATATATTCGTCGTTGATAAATGAATTCTAGCTTTGGTATTTGAGATTTTAAAATATTCATTGCAAAATTTTTTATAAAAATTTTACGTGGCATATTAATGAACTGAGTAGTTACAACACCAAGATTGAATTCAAATAAACAAACAATTTTATTATAGAATAGGTACACAAGAGCACCAACAAAACAAGTAAAAATAGAAAATGACATGTTCTTGAAGATCTCTTTCATGACGTTATTAATAATCCTTGTTACGTTAAATATGATAATTAAAACATTTTATACGTCATTTCCTTTATTATTATCGACTATAGAAAAGCATATTAATGAATTAAAAACAATGATCGTAGTGCTAGAGTGTTTACAGTGGAACATGTTATCTGGAAGCATGAATACGGATTGAAGTATCACTTCCAGTTTCCAAAGCAGTGCTCAAATTTTTATTCCAGCCAATAGGGTCAATATACTCGATGAGAAGTGCGAAAATAGCGTTTCCAATAGATCCAAGTTTCCAAATTCCAGGTTCAACTGTACTAAATTAGGCAAAAAGTTAGTGCAGTGAGGAAAGTACAATTATAAACGAGGTTGATTCTTAATATGACAATGTTTCGAACCGTCAAAAACAACAATCTAACCAATAGTCTGCTCCTGCAAATTCCGAATAGGTGCGATATATGTTGCTAATGAGAGTAATAAACAAGTTTACCGGAAAACGGAAGAATCAAAGAGATTTTAGCCTATATAGATAATATAAAAAGATTATACACAGTCAATCACTTTTTGTGGTTTATTCTTAGTTGTGTGTAATTAACTCTTTATTTTTAATATTAGTAGAATAAAAACAAAAACAAGATAAAAATTTATTTTTTAGTCATCTCCTTATATTCAAAGACAATGCGAATCTTGTTTGCATCTTCTTTATGAGAATGGTGGGCAGCTTGTGGTGCATCATCATACCGAGCCGTGAATCCAGAAGTAACAAAACCGGAGAAAACCTTTTCCAAAGCTGTCAATCTTTCATCAAATTCGCGTTTCTCCAAAATGGCTGATTCGACTTGAGCAAATTTATCTTGAACACCTTGGTATTTATTTCGAATTTCGGTAATATTAACTTGGCTTTCTTCTATCATTGCTGCTATTCTGTCATTCGACTTTTTCTCTCCTTCATTAAGTTGCTGATTTAGTCTCTCGTTCTCCATTTGCATGATATCGAGCGATTCCCCAGTTTTCTTCTTTTCTTTTTCAAAGGCTTCTTGATTCAGTAAATTTTCTCTTTCCAATATTTTGATACTATCTTCCAAAAACTGATTTTTCAATTCTAGCAACTCCAGCTTCTTTTCCATATTTTTTTCAAGCAATTCGATTTGACTGTAAATAATTTCATCATTCTCGCGGATAGGCTTCAAATTGGATGATTTGATTTTGTCATATTCAAATGAAAGCTTTTCATAGTCCAACACCTTTAAATCGGCTTGGTAGCGCTGTTCTAAATCTTCAACCTTGTCCAAATAGTTACGCTTTAGTTCATCTGTTTTTCGTTCTAAATTTATGAATGCTTTCATATAATAAGATTATTAATAAATAAAGGAATGCTAATAATTAATAACAGTAGTCTGGATCATACCTTTCTGATTGGAATCGAGAGAATGACCTTTCCATTTAAGTTTAATTATGCGTGTTATAGCCAGTCTGTTAGATTGATCAGCGCTTCGTTGGTACCATTCCAGAGCTTGTTGCTTATTGTTGGTGGCACTTAAACCAGTCTCAAATATCCTGCCAATATAGTATTGGGAGCTGCTATTATTAAAATAAGCCGCTTTTAGCAACCAGATCATTGCCTTGAGATGGTCTTTTCTCTGATAATATTTTTCACCAATTAAGCAGAAAGCCTTGTCATCATTTGATCTTGCACGCTCCGTCACTTTACTATCAATTTGGACGCTGTCTTCTATTTTTGTATATAGATTTTTGATTATATATATATGGTGCTTTTAATTTGGTGGAAACTTACGCTTTAGAATATCAATAAGTTGATCGGTTGTGTAATAAGAAACTTTGTTAACAACTGACATGATGTCTATATTGAACTTTGGATTTTCAATAACGATAAGTACTATTATCAATGTTTTTTTTACTAGCTATTGGTTTAAGAAGCTATTGGAAAGACAAAATGAATGAATCTTTATATATATATGTCTCAAACATAATATGTTGTCACGATGTCAATGAAATACTTGCGAATGACTTGATTCCAATATCTTGAGTTTGAATCCATTAGTACATGTAAGATATCATATACTTTTATAACTTCAACAAATGTTACTACATAATATTTTATAATGTAGTACGCTCACATCGATTGCTTAAATACGTTTAATATATGTAAAAGAATAAGTTCCTCTACCAATAGACATTTCCTTCTGACGACATTATTCATTTGGCATAATAAATAACCGAAGCTCATAATCCGGTAACTTGACAATTAAATAGATATTTGTTTATTCTACATGTTGGAATCTTTATTTTATTTAATTACTTTATTTTTATCAATGAATATGCTTTTAGTATATATATAAATATAAACATATATGAATACACATATATATATATCGGCATACAGGTATCTCTCTTGGTTTTATTTTATGATTTATCCACCAAGACATTGTTATCGTTACTACTGTGATTCACGCCTCTTGTATTTAAGCTTTCAATCAGGTTTTCCATTCCGTCCAAAAGAGCTCGTGTTGTTTTTGAGTTATTTTCAATCTGCAGTGCAAGCAGTCGATTACTCTCAGCCATCTGCTTTGATGCCTCTGCAATAATACGTAGACTCTCTGAGACGCTCTGCTCTGTTGCTGTTGGTGGTTCTGCTGCTCTCCTTTCAGTTTCTAATATTCGCTCCAGGGTGCTCCGAAGTTCATGATTATCAGCTTGTATTGACGGTGCCTCGGCAAGAATTCCATTTTGCATATTGGGGTGTTCATGTACAGTGACAATGGGTGTGTTTTTTGCCTCTTGCTCTCCTTTATCGCCATTACTATTACTACTATTATTATGACTATTACTATTGCTATTATTATTATTATTGCTGCATGTGGGTGTTCTTTTTGGCTCTATTCTCCTGGGTACTTTTGCGGCGGGACCACTTGGTTGGTGAGTTGGTGGCACACTTTGAACTAGGGTTCTTGGCTGTATCGGTCGTATTTGTAGTCCTGTTGATGAAGTGAGTGGTGCTCCATCCGCTGCTTCCGATATATTTGTAGCCTCATTATTTTCATTGCCACCCTCCGTCCTTGCTCGTTTATTGGAAGTCGTGTTTTCATCACTGCTGTAACTGGTTGAGCTGGTAGATACCCAACTACAAGAAGTGTTGATTTTTTCAGCTATGAAGCTACTCGATTCAATGGTTTTATTTGTTGCTGGAAAGGATAAGCGCCCATTTGGTGGTAAATGGCCGACAATTTCGTGCATCCGTTCATGATACTTCCACGGAGTGTCAGGAAGTTTGCCTGTTTTCTCTAGTGTGCCTCTTCTTATGCGATACTTTGCAAGCATCTCGCCCCATTTACGTGTCAGTGATTTAAGGGTGCGCTTGTTTTCGATATCTTCATTAGAGTTAAATTCAGCGCGCATCTCTTCATAGATCTGCTTTCTTCCTTTGTTGTGAGGCGTGCTTTCTAAAAGTGGAAATTTGTTCTTGTAGATATCAAGGAGTAGGTTTGTGCTGGCATCGTCCCAGTTTACTCCACGAAAGCTTCGTGCGATTCCCTGTTTTCCTTCCTGTGCTTGGGTCATTTCTTGCTGTGGCTGTTGTTGCGGTTGTTGCGGTTGTTGTGGCTGTGCAGTTTGGTGGTTATTGTGTTCGTTGTCAGTATAACTAGCGCTACTGTTTGAGTCAAATACTATTTTTAAACCATTGTTATTGTTTTCATTGCTCATTTTTTCAAATTATTATTATTAATGGAGACTCATAGGTAGAAGAGGAAGAAATAATAATAATAGCCAAAGAAAGGAAAAAGTAACACGCCTGTAATGATGTAAGCGGTAATTTTAGTGCCGACCCAATCCACTGTTCCGCTGACGTGTCCTTCCGTGGGAAGGTGCTCACAAGATTACCTTTTCAGCCAATTAAAAATAGTTTCCCAAGCATGTCCATCATAAAAATACACCCAGAACAACGGACGCGATGAGGTAGTAAATAAGAAGACGCTCTTATTGTAATTGAGAGCATTTTATTATGATTATTATTGCTATTTACAATTTATACAATGTTATATGAGAGGGAACACTTAATTCGGCAATTTAATTTGAGTGCGCACCATTTTTGGGTCAACCAAAAGATGGTTTAAAGATTTTAAGGTTGAACGTAGGCCTGCATATGTAAATTTATAAGAGGAAAGAATCTATTTTGGCCTAAAATGTAAATAAGCAACTGAGTGCTAAATTCATCATTAATGCTCCATTCCATATTGTAGAAGGCTTGTTTTGAATATGAATAAAATTGATGTCAACATATATATAAGATCTTAATACAAAATCGTGCATAATTCAACATAAAAAGCAGAAAGACAGTTATTTGATCATATTAGGGCATCATCCTTTTATTTAGTTATTTATTATTTTCAAGCAGCAACAATTAAACAGTGAGAGAAGTATGTATGAAGCACCGAATATCAGGTTAGTATTCACTTTCTGTTTCATCAGTTTCGCTGTAGAATTTAAGGCCGAAGATTTCATTTTCAAGTCTCTGTACATCTTCCTCCAACTCGAGTATAATTTTTTCATGGTAAACATGCTTGGCGCTTAACAAATCAACTAATTTCTTCAAGTCCAGTAGCTGATCATTTAAATATACGAGGTTCGCTAGAAAATAGAGTGGGAAACAAATCAATATACATATACACGAGTTCTTTGAATAGAGTACTCCTTTTCTTTTTGGCATATCCACTCTCTTACCTTTTTCATAAGATTCAAGTGAGTTTTTGGCTGGGGTTAATCTTTCAATAGCTCTATAAGCATCACTGCATCCTTGACTAGAGCTACATTCATACCACATCTGAGCCGTCTGAAGATCACATGGAACACCTCGACCACATTCATAGAGTAAACCAATATTAAATTGTGCAGGAGCATGGCCATTGTTTGCGGCTTGCATCAGCCACTTGAGCGACGCTTCATAATCTTTTTCTACTCCACGGCCTAAAAAATAAAGGCAGCCAAGTCTTCGCATGCCTTCCGGATCTAATAGACCAGCTGTCTTTGAATAAAATAGCATCGCCTTTTGATAATCTCCCCTTTGAAAGTAATGTGTGCCAATATCAAGTAGATATTTACAATCCTGCTGGTCTGCATTGCACAACAAGTCGGTCTCAAGCAAGTCATAACCTAGTAAGCAACTTAGAATTATTTGGTAAAAGAGAATGGGTAATAATTAACTACTATCCGCATAATAATTGAGGTAGAAAGGTCTTTCATCACTTTTAGACCACATTTTTGTTGAACAAAAGAAGAGAAAGAGAGATATGATTTATTACTTGAATCCTCTTTTCAAGTTGACGCCTGAGTTTTAAAATATCTCAACATTCATGTCAATCTCAAAGCGGATGAGCAATTTGATAAAAAAATAAGACCAGTGATTATATTCATACAAAATAAAATAATACAGCATTTTTATTTGATCCATTCATGTGGACTGAATATATTTTCTTTTAATCAATGAAAGCGCTAGCAGAATAAGAGTTGGTATCACCAATGTTTAGTCTCCCTTTTTGTCAAAAGTGATGATTTCTGGATCACTATGCGCATTGCTGCTACTTGAACAAGTAGAGTATCCTGTATTTTCAGTGATATCCAAATGATTCATTTTAATGTTGGCCATCAAACACTCCAGTAGCTTCACTCGATCTGTCAAACTATTGTTCACCTCTACGTGGTTCTCCAATACAGCAACCCTTTCTTTTAATCTATCGTTCTCTAGACATTTTTCTTCCAGAGTGGTGATTCGTTTCTTCATGCGATGGACTCTTTTTTCATACGACTTTACGTTTTCTTCATTCTGCTTTTCCAACTTGGTGATCATGTC
This sequence comes from Backusella tarrabulga, assembly GCA_024139415.1. Classification (NCBI taxonomy): domain Eukaryota; kingdom Fungi; phylum Mucoromycota; class Mucoromycetes; order Mucorales; family Backusellaceae; genus Backusella; species Backusella tarrabulga. The sequence continues at coordinate 29,793 of VCJJ01001415.1, forward strand.
ATTTGCGTCCTCCAATTTCTTTTTGTTATCTACCATCAATTTCATTATAGCTTTGTACTCCGAAGATCCATCATGGATATAAGTGGCCAACGTAGGCTCCTTTATTTTCTCCAATTCATACAATCGTTCTTCCATTATAAGCAAGTCTAAAATGATGTATTAGTCTAGTGCTGAGTTTCATAATTGTATTCATCAATCTTTTCTTACGTTTTTGATCAACCTCCAATTGTTGGCTATTTTTAGTCAACTTGTCAAAGCTTTTTTTAGCATCTTCATAACCCAAATCCATGCTCTTTTGGTACCACATTAAAGCTCTAAACCTGACTCCTAGTAAATAGATGCTATTACCCCATGTAAAAGAGTTTATTTTAGCTCATATATTCAGGAGACCACCCTCTCTCATCTCAGAAATTCTTCTCATACCAGTTTTGTCTTCTTGATTCGCTGCTTTCGTATACCATTCAAGAGCCAACGGAAAATTTTGAGCAGTGCCTTTACCATGATAGTAAATATTACCCATTCGATTTTAGGCTTCAGTATTATTTTTCGCTGCAGACCTTCGATACCATAGTATAGCTTTGTCAAAATAGAGATGTTTATAGTACGATTCAGCAACAGTATTTACTGCTTTGGGATCACCATGCTTAGCACTTTCAACTGTATCCTCAGCTATACTATGGCCATCAACTAGCACTTTAGCCAGTATAAAGCGGACACAATCCAATATTTGAGCTTACTTATGATGCTTGAATGTAGACTATCTTCAGATTCTTTGTCAGTCATTAAACTAGTATCCTATGCATAAGCAAAAAAAAAAAAGAATAAATACATACTCATATTTAATTGCTATTTATAATTTTATATTCACACATATTAGACTCTTTACTAGTTATTGACAACACTTTAAGTGTCGTCATAAATGATAAACAAAACCTTATCTCTAGCTGGACGAGACTGAAGGCAGATATCTGATTCGATTTTCTTATCAGAAATATCCTGTTTGTAACGTGTACTGAAATATGGATATAAATTCTACTGTGTTAATAAGAATGAGATATTTAATAGCAAATGTAGACTGAGTCCTCGGTAAATTCATACCTGAAGGGACCACCAAACTGGTGAATTTATCGAAATTTGAATTTAAAGAGATGTGACACTCAATCAACTAAGGTAACAAAGGGTCTAAGAAAAAGGAGGACTCACTGTTGAATTTTAGGCAGATATTTTTTAGTTATCACTTGTGCCATATTTAATTTTCAATTTTAATAAGATTGTCAATCCATCTATATATGGAGTATTTGTACTCTCAAAGATAATAACACTGCGTAATAAAAGATGTTTATCGTAAGGGCACACGATAATTTAAATATATAAATAATGGAATATGACAAGAACTTTGTTTATTTTTTAAAAGTAGAGGTATGGATTGTATTGCAAATAGATATTTTTAAAAATCATGTTATTATTATAGCGTGTAATTCTCTATTTAATAGTCATCATCATCGTCATCGTCACCGCCATCGTCGTCGTCTTCTTCCTCCTCCTCCTCCTCTTCTTCTTCCTCGTCTTCATTATCTTCCTCCTCTTCATTATCTTCCTCCTCTTCATTATCTTCCTCCTCTTCATTATCTTCCTCCTCTTCTTCTTCTACTTCCTCCTCCTCTCCATCATCATCTTCTTCATGAACTTCATATTCAACTGTTTCAGTTTGAGTAATTGTTTCTGTATTGACTCCACTAATTTGCTCGTTCTTTACTTCGACTTTTTGTTCACCAACTCCCATAACGCCCATGGTGTTTGTAGCAGGTGCTACTGCTGGGGCTGGGGCTGGGGCATTATGTACTGGCATGTTCTTGTTGACTTGTGGAGCGGCTGGTGGTGCTGCAGCAGCTGGCTTTTTGGCGGGAGCGTCATCAGTGCTTAATTTTTTTACGATTTTTCCGAAGCCTTTAATAAGCTTAGAAAAGCCATCATGTGGTTCCTCTGGTTTCTTTGGTGCAGCAGCGGCAGCAGGCGCGGGTGTGGGTGCAGGTGCTCCTGTATTGACAATGATGGATGGAGCTGGAGCTGGAGCTGGAGCAGCCTTTGCTTGTGTTAATTCAGTGAGTTTTCCTTCTAACGATTTGATATGATCATCATAAGCCTTGTCCTTTTCTTGATTCTGGATTCTAAGTGCTTCAATTGTCTTTTGCATTTCAGCAATTACTAAAAAAAAAAGAATACAAGTCAGTCAGTTCCATGTTATACCATTCAGTGAGTTTTTTTTTGTTTTACCTTGCTGGGTATTATCAACATGTACTCCTTCTCCATTAAGCTTAACAACTGCAAGCTTTCCTTTTTCAAGTCCAGCATCCGCGCTTTTCTGGTACCAGGTGATGGCCTGTTGTTTGTCGACAAGCACACCTTGACCATTATAATGTAACTCACCAATATTATACATGGCCTCAGAGTATCCCTGATTTGCAGACTTGATGTACCAATCCATAGCGACCTTGAAATCAGCATCTACGCCTTCACCATGGTGGTATAGATGTCCAATACCATTTTGAGCTGCAGCATTGTTCTTCTTTGCAGACTCATGATACCAGGTCATAGTTTTAGCATGATTAGGAACTTTATAGTAGATTTCGCCTATTTGGTAGAATGCTTGAGCATCACCAGTTTTGGCAGACTCGACGATTTTGGCATCAACTTGGAGCTCATCAACTGTTATCATATTTAAGTTTTATTAACGCGTTAAGCTCAATTGTCAATGTATATACTATGTAGTTGGGCGATAAGTTACCTGTTATTTGAGTAAAGTGTTGTTCAAATTCAATGGTGGTAGACATTTTTTGAGAGGTATTAGCACTAGAAAAAAAGTATAAGGGGTGAAATGGAGAAAAGAAAAAGTAGTTTTGATTTGAGATTTACTTTTATATACTCTATCTTCTGTGAAACTGTTTTCCTATAAACCTTAATGGCATGCTCTAAAAAGGAAAGCGGGCACAGTTGCTTAATATAACTAAAAATAAAAATTTATAGAAAAAACAAGCCTTTGGGAATTGTTACCTTTATTATTACACTACAACTAAAGCCCTATTTTATTTTTTGTGGCCCTTCATTGATGAATCCATTATGTAGTCATGTACATTTTGTAAAATTAAAAGTTTAGGTTTTGTTAAAAATCTACCATTTCGTACAAGTATACAATACTTTGGAAAGAAGACAAATCAGTACATTTTTTTTACGAGGTTTTTTTTAAAGCACTTTTGTTTATTTATTTATCTAAATATTAGGATCTGGTCTTGAAACGGAAGCACAAGAACTGCAATTAAAACCACTTACTGCGCATTTACACGGTCTACTCTTTTTCGGTTCGTCGCGTTACTATGTACAACGAATATTTGAGAAAATGCCTGCGCAGGATTTAGTTTAATTGGTGGTCTCAGTGCTGATGTTTTTATAATATTATTACAGTAACGATACGTGATTCTTATGAGAAAGGGAAAGAAATGAAAAGTAAAAGTAAAGCTGTTGGTGCTTTTGCTTTTGTTTTTTTTTTGAAAAAAAATGCAGGAAAGGAAAAATTATGTAAATCTTTTTTGTACGAAAATTTTTATTGGTTCCAATCTCAGGTTGTTTTGTTCCGTAAATAGAAAATGTAACACATACGTTTATCATGTATAGAACCTGGTTCTGATTTCTACCACACCGTGGAAAAGGGTGTGCCCTTTTTAGAATAAAAAATATAACAAGATTGGGTCACGATATCGGTAGGTTGGCTGTGCCACTCAGGTATCACTTATAATGATAGTATGAAAGTTTAATACATAGTGGTTATAATGCGTCTTCGCTCAAATCAACTACAAATATATATATATATATATGTATAACAAGATTGCATTTGGTAATAAGAGTGTTCAAGAAACAATATGTTGCTTTTATATTCCTTTTAAACAAAACAAAACAAAACAATAATAGCCCATTCCAATTTAAATGATGAAGAGCCCATGTGCCTGATCTTTTTTTTTTTTGCCCAACTTTGGAACTTGTCTCTTTTGAGTGCTCCAAGTCTATATCCAAGATGAGCCAATCGAAGATTGAAGTGAAACCATTTGGAACTATCCTAAGCACCATTATACGAGTTTACAGTGCCTTAATTATCGATAATAAATATTTAGTGTAGCTTTTAAGAAAGCGCTTTTTAAAGAGTAGAGTAAAGACTGTATTGAGGTCTCTGTGCCTTTAATACCTTTTATAGGAATGACGCGGTTTATTTTGACTCTCCAAGCCAAAAAATCGGCTTCATAAGAAAAAGGCTAAAACCACTTTACCAAAAGCCATTCTTTTATTTTATTTTACTTCAAAAAATAAAAATAAAAATAAAAATAGTGTGATCATTGGAATATAGCGATCATTGTGTTATTAATAGTTATCATTTTGCTCATTCCCGCCAGCATCGCTCCTTTTCAATTTTTTGACTCCAACACTTTTCAACATGGATATAGCCAAATTAAGCAGGGTTTTATTGTTACATGTTTTATTTTTATTTTTTTTTTGTTTATTGACATGATTCATTCGAAAAAATGTCTTTCAAACTCTTTAAGCTGATTCCAAAACACAGTATTTTTATCAGAGAAAAAATCAGATCTAATATCCCCGTTGATGATGTCGCTCGATGGTAGCTCTGATATCAACTTTTGCCTATCTTCTATCGTCAAAATTTTACTGGTCTCAAGAATTGCATCCTTTTATTTAAGGAAATAAGCGAGAATATATATTAATACCATTTTGATGTTCAATCGCATACTTGAGTCATTGCTACATACCTTTAGATTTACACGCGATAATACTCCATTGCTATACAATGTTATAATCGATTTCCCAATAGTTGATTTCAATAAAGCATCTCTATTTAACTGACGGGGAATATCCAGTAACATATTTTCATCATTTTCTGGCCTACTATCAAGTGCCAGCGGAGGGATCATATTTTCACTTACAAGATATTTGGGAGTATGTGGAGGTGAAATGACCATTTGTGATTCAGTATTTTGAAGAGCACATTGCTCTGCGTAAAAGTCATCCATGAGCTGATCAACTTGCTCTGAGGTTAAAGTTATAGTATTAGGAGAAAGGAAAAGTTCGTCGAGATCAGAATCATCATGTCCCCAGCTAGAGATATTATTCGAGTCACTCGCATCTTCCGTACAGCCCATGTCCCTTGGTACTAGTTTAGGATTTTGAATACTTGAAAACGAAGAGAAAACGAATATTCTTTTTTTACCTTTATGTTTAAATGTCATATTATACAAGAGAGAATACAGATGGATAGAAAATAAGTAATCAGTTAAATTAGTAAAGAATAAGCAAATGAACTTATAAAGGGACGAATGAAGCTCTTTTATAGAAATCAATCCATTTAAATAAACAGCCAACACATGGTACTGACAACTTTATATACCTTTTTGCTTTTAGTTACAGTCATATCATCTTGAATTTAGAGAGGGCTCATCGTCTTCATTTGATACTTGGAAGAAGATTCATTAAATCAAAACCAAAAAATAATCATTTAGGTTATAAAATGAAAAGGAATCATTCGATTCGACAACCAAATATCACACCAGTCCAATGCATCTAATACACGTATTGATTCACTTTGATGATGCTTCCATCGCCTCAGTGCAAGCGAGACATTTTTGGACATTTAAAGTCACGGCTCGGGCCAATCATTATCACAATGGACTTTTTTTTTTTTTTTTTTTTTT